>MU740844.1:0-50561 GCA_026770625.1 Nicotiana glauca | reverse complement strand
AAATCTCAGTCTGTTGAAACTTTCACCTGAGAGGAATACATTTCAGTCTTTACATTTTAAGTAATCACACAAAAATGGACCTAGTCTGATGAATTATCTCCTAGAGTCAAAATCTTAGTCCGATGAATCTTTCTCGTAAGATAACAGAAGAAACCTCAGTCTGTTGAAACTTTCACCTGAGAGGAATACATTTCAATTTTTAAATTTCAAGTTTTGAAGTCTGGAGCCCGCCTGTATAATAGAGGAATACATTTCAGTCTTTACATTTTAAATTAAGTAATCACACAAAATTGGACCTAGTCTGATGAATTATCTCCTAGAGTCAAAATCTTTGTCCGATGAATCTTTCTCCTAAGATAACAGAAGAAATCTCAGTCTGTTGAAACTTTCACCTGAGAGGAATACATTTCAGTCTTTAAATTTCAAGTTTTGAAGTCGGGAGCCCGCCTGTATAACAGAGGAATATATTTTAGTCTTTACATTTTAAATTAAGTACTCACACAAAAATGGACCTAGTCTGATGAACTATCTCCTAGAGTCAAAATCTTAGTCCGATGAATCTTTCACCTAAGATGGTAATCATTCAGTCTTTAAATTTCGAGTTTTGAAGTCGGGAGCCCGCCCGTATAACAGAGGAATACATTTCAAGTTAAAGTCAGTAAAGCAAAGGATCACAACAAGATCTCCAGCATAAATTCAAGTTCAGAAATCGGAAGAAACCAGTTCGAGCTTCGAAGGAAAATAATCCGAAGCTCAAAAGAAGGAATTAAACAGTTCAAGTTCGGCAGTCAAAAGAGGCCGACGAGTCAAGTCAGAGACATCAGAGGAAGCAAGACAACAAGAAAGAAAGGCGACAAGAGCAAGCCTGAAGATCTAGATAAGATTTTACAATTCATAGACTAGTTTAGTCTAGCTTCTTATTTTCTGTTTAGCACGGTGTAATAAGGAGGTTGGCAAGCAGTAGCCGCAGCAGCAGTAAACAGCAAAACCACAGTCTCATGGTAGTCCCAGCTACCAAAACTTCCCGAACTACATTGACCTGATTCCCTTTTAGCCAGGGATATGTAGGAGACCTTTTGAAGCAAAGGTTCGGTCAAATCTTTCAAAAAATGCTTCACACGGAGTACTCAAACGAGCAAAAATCGCTCGCTCACTTTATCTTTGCACGAAAACTCTTCGTGTTTTCAGACAAAGAGGGGCAGCTGTAAGCACGTGATTTTTGCCCTATATGAGAACTACTCCAAAAAAAAAAAGTTTCCTTTTGTGCGCAATTTTTTGAATTTCGTGCTATTTTTCTCTAATTGTTCGCATTTGTCCGTGCATGTTTATTTGTTAAATTAATGAAAATACAAAAATATATTGCATTTGCATTTAGGATTTAATTTTATAATTAGGAGTAACTAAGTTTGTTTTTCAAAAATGAAAAATAACAAAAAATATGTATTTTTGCATTTTTAGCATTTAATGTCCAATTGTGTGATTTCGTTTAAATTGATATTTAATTAGTGGGATAATTGTTAGTAGGAGTTAATTAGTTATTTTTGATAATTCAATTAGGTCTTGTAATTTAATTAAGGATCTTTAAGTGTTAATTTTGGATCAAATAAACGAAAAGAGAGCAAAAAATATGAAAGGAAAATCGGATTGGGCCTCTTATTCTAATTTGAATTAACCTGGCCCAAGTGTCTCACAAGTCCAACCCAAAACCTACCGGGTCAACCCGACCTGGTCTGCCCCATAACCCAAACAACCCCCCCTCATTTTCATTTCATTTCCACTACCTAACCAAACCCTAATCAANGACTAAATCTGTACCCAACAACCGAGCCTCTCCCGGCTCAAACCATCCAACTGGAGACCTACATCGCCTACCATACAACGCCTCATAAGGAGCCATCTGAATGCTGGACTGGTAGCTATTGTTGTAGGCGAACTCTGCTAAAGGTAGAAACTGGTCCCAAGAGCCTCCAAAATCAATAACACAGGTTGAGCACATTAGCTCGGTAAATTCAGAAGATATTCCAAATAAGCCTTAGAGCCCAATTCCAACATCCGGAATTCTATGCCAGGCTTGTTCCCAACATACGATCACCATATCAATCACTACACGTTGTGCCCAAGCATGACTGCACAATTTTGCTGAATTCACACCTTGCATCACTTTAATTACCGGACCACAATAACATTTTCTAATCAACTTAGTCGAAATTCCACGAATCCAGTGCTCACATTGCGCCTCATGACATACATAGGTCGTACTTTAATCCTTACAATAATGCCATGACGGAAGAGATGTGTAGAAATTCATAACTGACTGTCAGCTCAACAAATCAATGGGGCTATATCCCCGACAAGAACCATCACCTCATTCTGAACCAAATAATGGTTTTAGCTCCTTAATATACTTCACCTCATTTTGAACCAATGATCCCGTCTCACCCAGTACGAGCTGCTCAGGCATTAAGACACCCCGAACATGATCGAAACTCTCATATGGTGCCACAATGTGCCAATAGGCTACCAATTCGAACGCTATACAAAAGGAAGACGAACTCTGGAAGAAATTACTTAACTCACGCACTAATACGGACTTTCCTTAGAAAATAGGAAGTAAGACATACAAAATAGCATATAGAAAACTATACTCAATATCACACTGTTGCTGTGCGCAACCCGATCCAAATAACATACCCATGGCGGCGTGCCACCCGATCCACACATAGATCTCACATAAGGAGATGCACATCGAGCTAAATTTGCTCATTACAATAAAATATCAAACTTCGGTCACAAGCACACTAAGTGCATAATACCATCCATGAGGGGACATATAGCGCTATAAGCTACAAAGTTCAAGCACAATTGAGGTGCGATATACAATCTGAACCTCAAGAGCCATTTTGCTCATATAACATCATTTCTACGCAGATCCTCATCACATAAGCAATTCACCAAGTCGTCTCACAACTTGCACGGTGCAACACATCATTACATAAAATAGCTAATGACCACATAACACCCCGACTATTCTTCCATAAGGAGCGCTTTGCTGAAATGAACACAACTGGCCTAACATAGAGCCCATATCCACATTTAAATCCATCTACCAACCTCAAGTCGATCCTCATCGTATCAAACTAAGCCAATAACCCTTCAAAGGTCCATACTAATTTCCCTCTTCTCATAACACACAAGAACAACCGTCATAACTGGAGTACTCATCCACAGTCCACACCTCAGTAACTGAGTGCCCTCTAGGCATATATTCTCAATTTATCCATATCATCACAATTCTTCATACTTGGTTTAACTTCTTCAATCAATCAAGTGACTACATGCCACACTTATACGATCTTCCTGTGGGACACACTCCCATAACCTACCATAACAAAAACTGGGTCTTACCTCCAAACCACCGGCCGCACTAACGTTGAAAAGCGATCAAGAATCATTAACCAGGATGCAAAGCCTTTTCAGAAAATACCGATCTCAGGTGACGCTGAAGACAATACCAACTTACCTTAAACATCGAAACTCTTGTCCTGCTCATCCGAGATTGTAACATCCTTGTCCACACCGAGCTGTTACCTTGATCTTTACTTCAAATTCCATACCACACATTGCACAATATGCCAATATATGATAGAACACGCTTTTCATTATAGCTTCGAAACCACTATCGGGCTAACACTTCATCATATAAAAGCTCTTCACTTATCTCACCTCAGGAGAACCATAGCAACACACAGGTGAGTTCTCATAACCGTAGAATATGAAAATCTCTAAATAGTGGTCCAAGCCACCATAGCCTTTCAGGGGACCACCTTCACGTATAAGGTCACAACAGTAGAATACTTTCTGAATACCACCAACTACGGCGGCTGACAAGCCTCGCACGCACCGTTATAATTTACTTGCATAACTCGATCACGCTGAAAGAACTGCTCACTACCAGCAACACACCATACCAACTATGTCTAACCAATCCCTCTTCTTCCAATTTATCCTTAATTGCCATAGAAACAGTGATAACTCCATTCAACACTTAACACACTCCATCCGCACTCATCCCGAGTGACCCTGAATCACAAGACTAAGCTATCTCAAAACCCACAAACTATTTCGTACCTCCCAATTGCGACATCGCAAGTCAAAACATCATAGACATTTTGTGCCCCTTCTCATAGGATACCATCAATCTTGTTTCTTAGCCGTACCTATAGACTAGAAATCGTTAGGCATCACACCTTATCCTTTAAATTCATTCGGACCGTTACTGAGAGCCACTCGCTCTGACGTGGTCCTGAATATAATCAACTCCATGAATACCCTCTCGATGGAGCACCCGACAGAATCCCTCAGATGATAGGCTATAATTACGTATTTTAGTTGCTTGTTACACTCTAATTTACAGCACTTTAATTGAATTTGAGCTTTAATCGCTAGTGTTTTGCACTAATGGTGTGTTTTATGCCTTGTAGGAGTGATTACGAGCTATACAGATGTTATGAAATGAATTAAAGTGATTTGGAGCTTTAAAGTTTGATTAAAAATTCAAGGAATTAAGCCGGGATCACGTTTGGGGGTCAACGGATGATGGTTAGAGCGAACGAAGACTCCAGTAGGCAGATTGTGTACTATTTAGTAAAATAGACATAACTTTTCTCTCAGAACTTCATTTTGGCTCTATAATATATGGTTGGAAAGATAACTCAAGGTCTACAACTTTTATGATTTACGTTTTACCAAATTCAGAACGGAACATGGTGAAATATGCGAAATATAGCGGTCGCGCTAGTTTTAGCGCGCCCAGAAATAGAACACTTGTCAACTAGCGCCCAGATGCGCGCCCAAGTGCGCGACAGCGCTAGTTAAGCCCGGGAAAAGTGTCATTTTTCACATTGGAGAAGGTATAATTGTTTGGGCTCAACCCTACTTGGTATATATACATAGGAGAACGTTTTTTAGAGCAATTTTTTTATCAAGGACAAGCACAGAGCCGCCGTGGAGGCCGGGTTTCATCTTTTCTTCCACCAACTTAGTCTTTTTATGTTTCTTTGTATGATTTGTTTTCTTGCTACCATGTCTATGTGGAGCTAAACTTCACATTCTAGGGTTGTGGTTCTTTCATGACTATTGTTATTCGGATATTGATTTTGATTTCTTAGTTTATCTTATTGGTTTATTTATTCAATCCTGCACTTAATTATTTGATTGCTTGATTACCAATTGAATACTATCTACGAATCTAGAGTTGAACTCGAAAGTGGGAATTCTAGATTGCATATAGGATTGAGTAGAGCAAGTTCTTGAACCTGGGCATCGGGGAACGGATTCGCGGTTAGGATAGACATATACCTAATTGCCTTGCTTGGTTGATTTACAGGAATTATAAATGCGTTCTTGTTGATTCTAACTCCATAGACATATAGGCGTTAGGTTAGCTTGAATAGGCGAGTAAGAACTCGACAGATTCTTATGAGCAATATTAACCCTGTCAACCAATAAACTAGATAAATTAGTTAGTCAACTCAATTGAAGAATACAATAGGAATGTTAGATAGCCCATAACCTTAGATCGTTTTCATTACATTGATAACATAAAAATCTGCTATCCATCTCTTCAAAGTTCATTATTTGGTTTTATTTATTTAATTAGTTAAAATCAAATACTTCTAGGTTTAATTCTTGTTTAGATAATTAGGAGAGTCTAATTTAGTTAATAGTTAATCACAAGTCCTTGTGGGATCGACATCCGACTTTTAGTCACTTTATTACTTGACGACCGCGTATACTTGCGTGTGCGTTTGGCCGCAACAAGTTTTTGGCGCCGTTGTCGGGGACTTAGAAATTAACTATTTTTCAATATTAGACTTTTACTTTTATCTTTACAAGTTTTGATTTTTTTTTCTTCTCTTTTTGTAAATATTTTTAATTTTATAACTATTTGATTTTTCTCGTAGCGTGTTTCTAGTTTTCTCAGCATGACATCTGTGGATGAAATATCCGGAGCTAAGGTTATTGATGAAGACGCTTGGTTGATAGAAGACTTTTATGGCCCGTCTTTTTGGGCTTGTCATGGCCTGAACTCCGGGAGGTCTGAATTTGAACATGGGAGTAAGGGTTGGTATTGGAAAGAATATTCTCGATTAAGGGAATATGAGAAACGACGTTGTCTTATAACTATGTTGGTAAATGACTGGTCTAAGGAGAGAGATAAACTTGCACATAAAATTGATAATTTTGGCTAGGCTGTACATAACTTAGATGCATATTTGAGCATAAAGGTTGATGCGTGTAGCGCCCAACAATTTAATAATGAATTGTGTGAAGCTGAAAAAAATCTTCTAGACCAAATTGAGGAGCTACAACGAGAATACCAATTATTAGACCAAAATATTATTAATGATGCCAAGGTTGACGAAGAGTGCGAAATTGAGGATGTCAAAAATAATACAATTTTGGAGTTAGAGCGTATTGGACCTCATTCTAAACATTTTTCAACATTGTGTTTGGTTGGTGACATGGGAATTGATCCATTCGAGCATATAGAGGAGTCAATGGATGAGGAACAAAGTGTTTATATTCTAAAATTTGCGATGCCAAGGAGACAAAACGACATTCCTCACTTAAGGGCCAAGAAGTGCAAGATGCGATATCTATTGCTTGGTTCCTTTATTTTCACACCACCGCCTCATGAACGTGACAGAAAAATTGATGCAAAATTGGGAGCGCAATTTATATCCTCAAAGTGGAAGGAAAAGTGGTGAAAGTGAT
Source organism: Nicotiana glauca (assembly GCA_026770625.1). NCBI lineage: Eukaryota > Viridiplantae > Streptophyta > Magnoliopsida > Solanales > Solanaceae > Nicotiana > Nicotiana glauca. The sequence continues at coordinate 43,784 of MU740844.1, read as the reverse complement.
GGCGTCGTGCCGCGACTTTAAATTAGGCGCTTGTTGGGAGGCAACCCAGCTTTACTGCTTTCTTTTATTTTTATTTATTTTATTTTTCTATCTTTGTAGCAATTTTTTTGTAGGATTATGAGCATAGGAGAAAAGCCACTGGAAGTATGCAAAAGTGAGCTATGTGGTTGAAATAAGTGTGGGGTGACCACACAAAGGATCGTACCTGGGAGAAGTCTGAGTATCCCGTGAGCTGCTAATACTTCGGTCTTTGGCCTACCAGGGAGTCTCTTTTACCATGTTGTTATTTTAGTGTGCATTGAGGACATTGCACAATTTTAAGTGTGGGGTGAGGAAATTGTCTGGGTGATTTTCTGTGCCATGTTAGCTTAGTTATAGTACTCATTCTTAGTGTAGTAATTTTTGTTTTAAAAAAAACGAAAAAAAAATTGAAAAATTTGGACTTTTCTCGACGATGGATCTCCTAGACAGTTTTCTTGAGGGATTAAAGTCTAAACAAAACAAAAATACAAAAATATGTCTTTTATCTTTCTTTAGGTAGTAATAATCCCCCGTGGTTTTTCTTTGTGCCTCGGTTCTTTTCCATGGGATGTAGTTTGAACCGGGTGGTAGCTTTTTTATTTTTTTATTTTTAGAGTAGATTAGAATTTAGGGAATAAATGGAGGAAGAATGATGAACCTAGGCGCCCTTGACTTCTTTGATAGTAGCATATTTAGGCTTTGGCATGTGTAGTATCTTCCCTATGATTTGAAATTATTGATGATGCCTTGCTTAGTTGGATAGCATGTCTTGTGATGCCTATGTCTCGTTATCTTGACTTGTGTTCACTTTGTGCTTAATGCTTAATATCTTGTGGCTCCGTGAATACTTGCATTTGTTTGAGAGTCGGAATGAGACCGCTCTTAGTGAGTTATGTGCCATGTGTGGTGAGTTTTTTTGTATAATCTATGTATTGTACTTGTGTCTAGAACTTGCCCGGTATGTGAGTTGAAGCGAAATTTTAGGTGATGTTCGGTTTGAAAAGTGATTTTAGGCTTTCTTTGATCTTTTTTTTGAGCTTTATTACTTATCACAAATAAAATTTATCCCTAATTAACCCTTTTGAGCCTATAGACTTTTATTTGGCACCCACATTACAAGCATATACCCTTTTTATTCTTAATTTACATTGTTTTGAACCCTTTTCCTCTTAAAGCACTTTAATTGTGAGATGAGCGCTAAAAGAAGTAAGAAGGAACTAAGTGTGGGGGTGGCTTTTGAGTGGAACCAATAAAAGGAAGAAAGGTGCACTTGTTTTGTAAAATAATACACCACTAGCAAAAATTAAAAAAAAAATATAGGTGAATAAATTGTTGTCTTGTTCCCACTAGTGGGGTATAAATTAGAGTAGTGCTTAAAGAAACAGGGAACATTGTTAGGAGTGATTTTAGTTGTGAAATTGAAGTTGAGATTGAAAAATTTGCGCTCAAAGCGATTATATGATGTGTTAAAGTGCTTAGGAGGGTGAACCACTATTCCTAAATATATCCTACCCGTCCCTTAGCCCACATTACAACCATGAAAAAGTCCTAACTGATTTTAGATCGAGCGAGCCAACATTAGTAGAGATTTACATTAAGCGCAATCCTATGGTACCAAGTGCATGCATGTGACTTATTTTGTGAGAGTGAGAGAGTTCTTTGATATATATATGAGTCTTTAAACTATATTCGATCATGAGATTTGATTGTGTGGGTTCAACGTATTCTCTTGTTCTTGTTGTGAGGGCACATGGCTTCATGAGGGATAGGTAACGTTATTAGACTTCTCTACGACGTTGGTATTCAAGCCATGAGTGCATTGTGACATTGAGTCAATTTTTTAGGCTAGGATTGTTGTGAGCATATTGTCTTTGTTTGAATATTTTGAAGAATGACAGAAGTAAAGGGAAGTGTATGATGATTGCATATGCTAGAGTTTATTTGTTGCTATCAACCATAATCATTGGTGTAGTGTGCTTCGAATATGTTAAGTGCTCATAGATAGAGTAAATTTTTGGTTGACTCGAGGACGAGCAACGTTTAAGTGTGGGGTGTTGATGATAGGCTATAATTACGTATTTTAGTCGCTTATTACACTCTAATTTATAGCACTTTAATTGAGTTTGAGCTTTAATTGCTAGTGTTTTGCACTAATGGTGTGTTTTATGACTTGTAGGAGTGATTCCGAGCTATATAGATGTTATGGAATGAATTCAAGTGATTTTGAGCTTTAAAGTTTGATTAAAAGTTCAAGTAATTAAGCCGGGATTGCGTTTGGGGTCAACGGATGATGGTTAGAGCGAACGAAGACTCCGGTAGGTAGATTGCGCACTGTTTAGTAAAATAGACATAACTTTTCTCTCAGAACTCCATTTTGGCTCTATAATATATGATTGGAAATCTTACTCAAAGGGCTACAACATTCATGATTTACGGTTTTCCCAATTAGGAACGGAACATGGTGAAATATGTGCAATAGCGCGGTCACGCTAGTCTTAGCGCGCCCAGAAACAGAACACTTGTCAACTAGCACGCCCAGATGCGCGCCCAGGTGCGCGACCGCGCTAGTTAAGCCCGGAAAAAGTGTCCTTTTTCACATTGGAGAAGGTATAATTTTTTGGGCTCAACCCTACTTGGTAAATATACATAGGAGAACTTTTTTGAGAGCAATTTTTTTATCAAGGACAAGCACAGAGCCGCCGTGGAGGCCGGGTTTCATCTTTTTTTCCACCAACTTAGTCTTTTTATGTTTCTTTGTATGATTTTTTGTCTTGCTACCATGTCTATGTGGAGCTAAACTTCACGTTCTAGGGTTGTGGTTCTTTCATGACTATTGTTATTCGGATATTGATTTTGATTTCTTAGTTTATCTTATTGGTTTATTTATTCAATCCTGCACTTAATTATTTGATTGCTTGATCACCAATTGAATACTATCTACGAATCTAGAGTTGAACTCGAAAGTGGGAATTCTAGATTGCATATAGGATTGAGTAGAGCAAGTTCTTGAACCTGGGCATCGGGGAACGGATTCGAGGTTAGGATAGACATATACCTAATTGCCTTGCTTGGTTGATTTACAGGAATTATAAATGCGTTCTTGTTGATTCTAATTCCATAGACATATAGGAGTTAGGTTAGCTTGAATAGGCAAGTAAGAACTCGACAGATTCTTATGAGCAATATTAACCCTGTCAACCAATAAACTAGATAAATTAGTTAGTCAACTCAATTGAAAAATACAATAGGAATGTTAGATAGCCCATAACCCTAGATCGTTTCATTACATTGATAACATAAAAATCTGCTATCCATCTCTTCAAAGTTCATTATTTGTTTTTATTTATTTAATTAGTTTAGAATCAAATACTTCTAGGTTTAATTCTTGTTTAGATAATTAGGAGAGTCTAATTTAGTTAATAGTTAATCACAAGTCCTCATGGGATCAACATCCGACTTTTAGTCACTTTATTACTTGACGACCGCGTATACTTGCATGTGCGTTTGGCCGCAACACCCTCCCCAAGTCTGAACATGGTCCAATAAGGCTAACGATAGCACACCTTTAATAATTCCTTTGCTCAAATTACCACTTATGTTCTTTTCCCATAGCTGGAATAACCCATCAATATGCTAATCACCAGAAACTTTGCAAGTAGTTAATCATGCAACCCAATCATAGACGGTGGGACTCTTCTAATCGGCTCAAAGCTACTATTACACAACTTTGGAGTTCACCAGGATTCTTAATCTCTTATTGACATAACCTTGCGCAATCAACCGCCAAAATTCTCGATATCTTTCTATAGAAATCATTATCAACATTCGCATGACCGATTCCTTCGCTATATAACCAATAGAATTATTTGCAGAAGCTTCGCCAACCACGCGACCGCTAACCTGCTCGTAGGGAATAACCCACTTGTGGAAATCACTCTCCGGCATCTTCCAATGCAACTGCACGGGGTACAATCACTACGACATCAATAACCCATCCTGAGTCTGAGCTCACTCTCTAGTTACACAAGTCCATTTATCCCTCGTGGACATCACTTAAGTGTGCGGAAACATCCTCCCAATTCAAAGTTATGTTGTATCCTTCTTCTTTTCTGACAGCTCCTTCCCCTTATATCAAATCTCTCGCCGCATAATAGCCCATACATCAAATTGAATCCGTAGACCCCAATCACCAATCACTAATATTATCAAATCACTCCAAACTCTCCTTAAAGTACGTGTTCATCCCACTACAAGCCTATTTGCAACTCCGCCACTCTCCCACTTTGGCGAAACTCATCCCCTTAATCGATTACTAGACCCTTGGCCTCTTATATTCGGCCTTCTAGAAATTTTAGTCAAAGCCTGATACCTCCCACATGTCTTTGCTCATCCTTTGCTGCCCAGCTGCTGCCTTAAATAAAATATATCTTAGTGGCACTTGAACCCACAATTGCTTCTAACTTTACACTTTTCGGGAGATCATCCTTCTCATACCACCGACATTAGAAACACTAATTCAACCCTGAACTACCGTACCCTGCGATATCTGACAGCCGCATTTCCGATACCATTTCATAACAGCTTGCTCTAAAGGCGAATCGTAGAAGATCGCAACACCGGCGAACTTAGTGCAATCAATTATGACAACGACATCTCCTCATAAAAGAAAGCTCCACCACTCTCGCATGCACCAAGTCTCATTACTCCACCATCCTGAATCTGCACATTCTTAGCCCGATTGCCTTTCCCCTATCGAAAATAAAATACGGAATCTCTAAGCATCATGGAAACTTGTGCCTAGCCTTAGAGCCCTCAGAAGTACTGTTATTGGGCTGAAATAATAAAATTTCCTTCCACAAGGCGATGATAATAGCTCAGACGACTATACGGGGAGAAACATCCCGCACCATATTCGTAATATCATTACAATTCTTCAATCCTCGATGAATAGCAAGAGCTTTGCGTCGCATAAGATTGAGTAGGAAAGAAACAAAGGCATAAGCCTCAAAGGAATCAAATCGCACGATGAGGAATTAAGAAGGGAAGTAATCCTAACAGTCCTGTAGCCTCCCGAGGATAAGCCCATACGTCTCTGTACTGCTCTGCGAGACTCTACTAGACTTGCTCATGACTCGTGAGACCCTAGGAACCTAGTGCTCTGATACCATGCTGTCACGACCCAAAATCCACTAAGGGTCGCGATGGCGCCAGACACTGCTGTCAGGCAAGCCAACTCAAATTACTTGATGAATTTCTCATTTTTAACAATCTTGAAAACTAAGATTTTCCTTCAATTTTTCATAAATAAAAAGATCACTACTTCAATTCAAATTAAATAATAAGAAATTAGTACCAAATATTTCAAAACCATCCTAGAACCCAGTGTCATAAGTGCATGAGCATCTACTGATAAGGAAATAAAATACGTCACCCGTCCGGAATATAGTGGACAGGAAGTAAATACAACATACTGGAAGGGACTATACTAGTTGCGGGCCGCCTCGAATAATTCAACTCACCTAGTCCCAGAATCATCCATGCTGCTACGCCCAGTAGGCCGATAGAGTTACATATGGCTGTGCAACAAAAATGCACAGAAGTGTAGTATGAGTATAAAAACAACGTGTACTCAGTAAGTATCCCGTCTAATCTTGAAGAAGTAGAGACGAGAGGTCGACTTTAACACTTGCTAGTAGTTCAATGATAATATAATAACATGTGCGGAAATTATGGATTTATATAGCAGTTCTAACTCCCAAGCCGGAAAAATAGGTAAACACCTTTATCAATTAATAAATATTTTCAAGATTTACTTTTCAATATCTTTATCAATTTATATCAGGCCATGAAAAAGGAATATCAACATTTAATATTTCAGGCAAGCAATGTAAGCATGCGTATATCATGCCGAGGTTGACGGCCCGCTCCAACAGAAATGTAAATTGTGCACTTGCCGAGGGTCGATGACGCGCCTATAGATGTATCTATAACCCCGCTCGCGAACTAACCTGCGACACGGTCAACATAAAATAAACAAACGCCCTGCTCGCGAATTAGACATGCGACGCAGGTACACATAGGGATACATGCTTAAACAATCAATTAAGAATTTTCAAGGAACATTTATCCAAATAAAAACTAATTCTCTTTTAACAATTTAATAAAATAACGTTTAATCCCTTTAGAAATTCATTTACTAATCCCTGGTGATTTAAACAATTCAAGTCGTCAATAAGTTTACAATTAATCTACGTATAGCATGCTCTTGGGTCCTAAACTACCCGAACAATAGTATAATAGTAGCTACTCACGGACTCTCGTCACCTCGTGCATACGTATCCCCCACAATTAAGAGCACATAACCAATTAACTCACCTATGGGGACAATTCCCTCTTACAAGGTTAGAAAGGAGACTCACCTCGCTCCGAAGGTCCATAACCGACATTCCACACCCTTCCGAAGACTCGAATCGATGCACAACGCTCCAAAACTAGCCAATAATTATGCAAATCCATTAATATATGCTAAGATACTCATTATAATCACATTTATAACAATTCCTAACCCCGATCAAAAAGTTAACAAAAATGCCCTCGGGCCCACATGCCCGGAAGCCGAAATTTTTCGAAGATAAAGATTACCCATAGCCTCACGAGCTCAAATATATGATTTTCTCTAAATTCCATACCCAAAATCGTGGTTAAATTCCAAGAATATAAATTCTAGGTCTTTCTACCAAAACCCCCCCCAAATTTCTACCAATTTACATGCTAAAATCCATACATAATCGATGTATTTAACTTAAGATGGATGGGGTTAGCTTACCTTATCGTTGATGATGAAAATTCCACTTGAAATTCTCCCAAAAATCGCCCAAGCCAAGAAAAATATAAGAGAAAATGGCCAAATCCCGATTTTAAAACAACCATTCTGCCTCCAGCACTTTTCGCACCTGCGGTCCTATGACCGCTTCTGCGATTCCGCAGGTGCGCTCCAAATACCGCTTCTGCGGTTCCCCACTAGGGCTCCCTTTTTTTCTTCTGCGCATATTCTACCGCAGGTGCGGTCCCTCATCTGCAATAAAATGACCACATTTGGGGTCCCAGCCTAGCCGCCCCATTCCGCTTCTGCGACCTCTCCACCGCAGATGCGGTCCCGCTTCTGCGGAACCCTGACCGCATCTGCGGTCCCACCTCCCTTCACCAAATCCCGCATCTGCGGCTTTGTGGCCGCTTCTGCAGCTCTACACCTGCGGCCCAATTCTCGCAGGTGCGGTTATGACAGCAACCAGCACTTCAGCCTTCTTCCAAACTCCAAATTCGATCCGTTAACCACCCGGAATCCACCCGAGGCCCCCGGGACCTCAACCAAACTTACTAACCAATCCCAAAATACGTTACGGACTTGCTCGAGGCCTCAAGTCATATCAAACAACGCCAAAACCACGAATCGACCTCCAATCCAGGCTTTATGAACTTTAGAATTTCAAATTTCTACTTTCGATGTTTATACCGATCAAATCCCGTCCGATTGACTTCAAATTTTGCACGCACGTCATATTCGACATCACGAACCTACTCCAACTTCCGGAATCGGATTCCAACCCTGATATCAAAAAGTCCACTCCCGGTCAAACTTTCCAAAAACCTTCAAATTCTATCTTTAGATAAATGGATCCAAAATGACCTACAGACCTCCGAATTCACTTCCGATCAAACTCCCAAATCCAGAATCACCATACGGAGCTATTCAAAGACTCAGAATCCCAAAGGGCATCGATAACACTGAAATGCACTATAAGCCAAACTTATGAAATTTTTTCAAAATGCTACATCCACAATATGTGCCAAAACGCTTCCGGGTCATCCAAGACCCGATCCGGGCATACGCCCAAGTCTGAAATCATCATATGAACCCGCTGGAACCTTTAGATCTTGATTCTGAGGTCGTTTACTCAAAATTCCAATCCTAGTCAATTCTTTTAACTTAAAGCTTCCGAAATGAGAATTATCTTTCCAAATCAACTCTGAACTTCCCGGAAATTCAATTCCTACCACGCGTACAAGTCGTAATACATGAAATGAACCTTCTCATGGCCTCGCACTGCTAAACGACACGCTGGGGCTCAAAATGACCGGTCGGGTTGTTACAACAACATAGTTTGCGGAATACTTAATTAAAAAAAACTGAACAACTAAAAGAAAACTGTATATAAATACCGCTCGGCATATACAACTCAATAATGAGAAAGTCTACAATATCATCCCAAAACCCAAAAACTCATGGTAACACGGGCTAACGGAAAGTAAATACATAACTCTAACTCCAGAATGTCTAAAACGAACAGTACGAAAAGGAAAAGCTAACTGCTAAAGTTAGAATAAGAAAGAGACTCCAGGTCTGCGAACGCGACAGATGTACCTTGAAATCTCTGCTATATCTCTTCGCCTTGAGGATGATATGCCTGGGCAGAGTTACCTGGATCTGCACATGAAAAATATGCACAGAAAGGGAATGAGTACACTACAGCGGTACTCAGTAAGTGTCAAGCCTAACCTCGGTTGGGTAGTGACGAGGAAGGTCAGGGCCCTACTGAGATAAAACAATATAAATGATAGGATAAGAAAAACAGTATAGATAAAGTCTACAACAAGGATCTAAACAGGATAAATAAGGAATACAGTAATAGAAAGCAGAAACAAGGCAATACAAGGAAATGATGCTCGCAATAGGAATGATAACCGGGGATCTCTTGGTATCCCGAGGATCTCTTGGTATCCTCACCATATAACCGAGGGATCTCTTAGTATCCCGAGGATCTCTTGGTATTCTCAACAACAATTAGGGGATCTCTTGGTATCCTCAACAGCAATTCGGGGATCTCTTGGTATCCCGAGGATCTCTTGGCATCCCGCACTCTCAGTCCAGAACATATCACATACAGGGGAACTCCTGGGATGCCGTCCCATAGTCCCAAATTTAAAACATACAATATCACCTCAAACAAACAAGAAAAATACTAAACTCGAAACAAGTAATAGTAAATTCTAGCCTAATATGCTTTACGAAGTACTAACAAAACAGTTTAAGCAAATAGGCAAGTAAGTCAACTAAACATGCTTCTCTAAGCTAACACAGGAAGAGCTTACAATTAGGATAAACAAATAAGCAAGAAAAAAAAACTCAATTGAAATACTTCAAGTAAAAATGGATTCTTCAACAATTAGCTCAAGTACGCACTCGTCACCTTACGTATGAGGCATTCAAATATCAAATATCATGTCCTAAGGGGAAAGTCCCCCACACAAGGTTAGACAAGCCACTTACCTCGAACCGGCACAAAAATCAACTAGAAACCACACCTTTGCCACGAGTATCCGACTCTAAATGGCCCAATTCTATTCAATTCAATTACATATCGTAAATAACATCTCAAGCAACTGATTATACTATTTAATTTAAAGCTAAGGCGCAAAATTAGGTAAAATAACCAAAATGCCCCTTAGATCAGCATCTCGGAATCGGATGAAATTAATATTTTCAGAACCATCGTACTTTCACAAGTCTATACATAACAAGAATACTGAAATCGGAGTCCAAATGACCTCTCAAATCCTCAATTAAAGGTTCAAAAACTTTTCCCCCAATTTATACCAAAATTTCGAAATTAAATGGTGAAATTAACTAAATATTGATGGAATATAACTAGAAATGGTTAAAGAAACGTTACCCAATGATCTCCTCTTCAAAACCCTCTCAAAATCGCCCTCTCCCGAGCTCCAATTTGATTTTCCAACTTTTGAAACAAAACCCTCGAATTTCATATTTCACACCAGTGGTTTCCGCTTCTGTGGTCAAGGGATCACACATGCGGTCCCGCTTATGTGGACCTTGTGCCGCTTCTGCGGTTTCAAACAATCAGCCCAGGGGTGGCATCTACGATGATGATCTCGCAGGTGCGAAGCTGCATCTATGGTAAAACTTCTGCACCTGCGGAAAGCTGACGGAGCACCAATGTCTGCTCCTGCGATAGCCAGGCCGCTTCTGTGGCTCCGCACCTACAGAACCCAAACCACAGGTGCGGTTATGATAGGTACCAGAAAAACTTCAGCAACCCTTCAACTCCAAAAACCTTCCGTCAACCATCCAAATTCATTCCGAGGCTCCTAGGACCTCAACCAAAAGCACAAATAATACCTAATAACTCATTCAAACTTGTACCAACCCTTAAACCACCTAGAACAACATCGGAAACTCGATTAAATCAAGGATTTGAGCCTAAGAACTTCAAATTCTATCAAAACATGTTTTCGATCAAAAACCTAACCAAAACTCGTCCGAATGACCTGAAATTTTACACACACATCCCAAATGATATGACTGAGCTATTGCAACTTCCGGAATTCCATTCCGACCCTCGGATCAAAATCTCACTATCGGACCGGAAACTTTAAAAACTCAAACTTCAGCATTTCAAGCCTATATCAGCTACGGACCTCCAAAACATATTCTGAACACGCTCCCAACCCCGAAATCACCTAACGAAGCTAAAGAAACCATCAGATTTCCATTCCGAGGCTGTCTTCACACTGTATCGACTACGGACAACTTTCCAACACTTAAGCTCTCATTTAGGGACAAAGTGTCCCAAAACTCTTCAAAACTCAAAACCGAACATCCCGGCAATTAAAATTAGCATAAATAGACTTGGGAAAAGAAGTTAATAGGGGATCGGGGCATAAATTCTTAAGACCATCGGCCGGGTCGTCACAAAATAATGCGATTTGCACTATCCAATAATATGACTCTCATTTGTTCAAACCCGGATTAATACTATCATTCTCCCTTCACCACCCAAAAAAAAATCTTCTTGATGAATTAGAGTTTGTCATCTTTCTTTGAATGGTGCGTTTGGTTTAATTTTTCGGTGCCTAATTATTTCACATGATATTTACTACCTCCTATTAGTACAATATCAGGTAACTTTGTGCATTATGACTTAGACAAAATAAGCAAAAATCATTGACTGTTTTTGTCTATACTGAAATTTGAGATATAATTGTTAGAAATTAATAAAAAAAATGGCTTTGAGCCATGAAAATTGACTGTCCTTAAAGAGTTATCGCCTGTATACTAATTTAGGGAAAATACAAAATGATTCTCTTCAGGATACAACAAAGCCTGCAAAACACTTGTGATTTTCTATACCACTTCATTGGAATACTTGTGTATTTATAGGCAACCAGCAGACCCTTTCAGAAAATATGTCTTGTTTCACAAATAGACATAACTATTTATTCGAATTTTGAATTTAAAATTCAAATAAATTTAATTTTTCTGTTACAAAATAAAAATAATTAACTTTAGTATCCGACCCGACCCGCACCCAAGCCCCAAGTAAAAGTCCAAATCTTTGATTATATAATATATAAATATATAGTGTACTTAATTGCACACAATTAAAAGTATGTGTCCTAAATCAAAGACATAAAAGGAACAAGTGCTTAAATAGCTCCAAAAGGAATTTGTTTCTTCCGATACAAATAACTTATTATTACCCATTGAACCTATGTTGTTAGAGTGTATACTAACTCAAAGTGGGGTTCCCATTCCTTGCATTTAATTTAAGGGTCTCAGCCCTATCCCTCCACAAGTTTATTGTACTACATCGCTACCCAATGGCTTCGTAAGTGGATCAGCCAAATTCTCATTTGATCTCACAAATATCATAGCTATAGCTCCCTTTGTAATTAATTCTCTTATATAAGCATGTCTCAAGCTTATATGTCTCGATTTCCCATTGTATATTTTATTGTGAGCAACACACATTGTAGTCTCACTATCACAGAATATGGAAATGGCTGGCATAGGTTGTGACCACAACTTTATATCAAGTAACATATTCCTCAGTCATTCTGCTTCTTTTCCAGCAGCTGCTAATGCAATAAATTCAGATTCCATAGTAAAATGGGAAATACATGTTTGTTTCTTGGATACCCAACTAATGGCTCCACCGCCTAGAGTAAATATCCATCCCGATGTGGATTTATTATCATTAACACTTGTAATCCAACTTGCATCAGAATATCCCTCTAATACATTAGGGAAGTCATTATAGCTAATGCCCAAGTGCTTTGTATATTTTAAATATCCAAGTACTCTACTTATTGCTTTTCAATGATCATTACTTGGATTACGGGTAAACCTTGAAAATTTACAAACTGCAAATGCTATGTCGGGTCTAATGCAATGCATTGCATACATGTCACGACCCGGATTTCTCACCCTCGGGAGTCGTGATGGCGCCTACTCGTAGAAGCTAGGCAAGCCAAACTTAGTTACCTTTCGTTTACAACATAGCCTCTTTTAACAATTTATGGCAACTATATAAAAACAACGAATTTAAACGATAGCGGAAGTCTTAATTATAGATGCTGAATAAAAAATGCGGAATAGTCAATATAAGCCTCTATCCAAGACTGGTGTCACAATACTCACGAACTGCTAAGAAATACTAAATACAAAGGTCTGAAAGAAACACATAAGTTGTTTGTCTCAAATACAAGGAGACAACAGACTAAAAAGAGATAATAAGGGAGATGTCGGGCCTACGGACGCCTGCAAGGCTACCTCGAGTCTCACTGGACTGAAGGCCTACTCCCGTACTAATGTTGTTGTTACTGCTCGAAACCTGGACCTGTGCAAATAGTACAAAGTGTAGCAACAGCACAACCGACCCCAAGTGTTGGTAAGTGTCTAGCCTAACCCCGGCGAAGTAGTGATGAGGCTAGACTGGACTACCATATAAACATGTGCGATCACATACATATACAGCGGAATTGAAGATACAAGACGAGCAAAAAATATGGAAGGGGAGCATGTTGGGGGGAGATAACAATATTAATAGTAAATCCAGAATAACAATTTAAGGACAACTTGGAATTTACAACGGACAAGAACCAAATGCCCAAATAAACACACTTGTATCAATAATTGTTGCTGCGCACAACCCGATTCCAATATATATCAATACTGTTGCGGTGTGCAATCCAATCCACGATATCATTGTTGCGGCGTACAACCCGATCCGTATCATCTAGCATTGTTGCGGCATGCAACCCGACCCTTAAATATCACTATTGCGGCGTGCAACCCGACCCATATCATTTAGCATTGTTGCGGCGTGCAACCCGACCCTCAAATATCACGGTTGCAGCGTGCAACCCGACCCATATCATTTAGCATTGTTGTGGCGTGCAACCCGACCCTCAAATATCACTATTTTTAAGTGGAAAACATGTCAAATGATGTTAATGATTGAAGGAATTAAGTAAAAATCGACTTACAAATGATTTGGAATGAAACTTGTGCTTGAAAAATCGCCCAAAGAGTTGTATTTTGAAAGTGGTGAAAAATGACTTAAAATTCGACTAAGTATGAAATTGCTGCGTCTCTGATGTCGTATTTACGAACAGGAGTTTGCAATTGCGAACCCCGACCAAAATATGGGAATTGTGAACTCTGCTTCGCATTTGCGAAGCCAAGCCTTACAGGGGGCCTTCGCATTTGCGAAGAAGGTCTCGCATTTGCAGCCTGTACCTTCGCATTTGCGAAGAAAGATATCGCATTTGCGATCATAGTCAGGCTTGGGCTGGTTTCGCATTTGCGAACCAGCCTTCGCATTTGCGAGTTTGCATTTGCGAACCAGGCTTCGCAAATGCGAAGCCTGCAGGCCTGTTCATACCAGATTTTTCCTTAGTTAGAAAAGCATTCCGACGCCAATCCAAAACTCACCCGAGCCCTTGGGGCTCCAAACCAAATATGGACACAACCTCAAAAACATCATACGGACTTATCCGCGTGATCAAATCATCAAAATAACATCATATACATCGAATTAAACCTCAAATTTCATATTTTCTTCCAAGTTTTCTTAAAACATCAAATTTCCATTTTAGGTCCGAAACACGTCAAACGACAACCGTTTTCAACCAAATTTCACAGGAAGCGCTTAAACCATATATAATACTTGTACCGGGTGCCGAAACCAAAATATGGGCCCGATACCACAGTCTTTAAATCAAATTTTATTTCTAATTTCCTTAATAATTTCATAAAAACAATTGTATTCAAAAATTTATTTCTCGGGCTTGGGACCTCAGAATTCAATTCCGGGCATACGCCCGAGTTCCATATTTTTCTACGGGCCCTCCGAGATTGTCAAATCACGTGTCTGGGTCCGTTTACCCAAAATGTTGACCAAAGTCAAATTTATTCATACTAGTATCAAAATTTAGCATTTTTCACACAGAATTCATATTTAAGCTATCCGGCTACGCGCCCAGACTGTGCATGCAAATCGTGGCAACCCTAAATGAGGTTTTCAAGGCCTCGAAAGCACAGAAAGAGTAAGGAAACAAGTGATGACCCTTTGGGTCATCACATTCTCCACCTCTAAAACAACCGTTCGTCCTCGAACGGACAAAAGAAAAAAGTACCTGAGTCGGGAAAAAGATGAGGATAATGACTCCGCATATTGGACTCGGACTCCTAGGTCGATACCTCACGGGGCTGACCTCTCCACTGAACACGAACAGAAGGAAAACTTTTCGATCTCAACTGATGATCCTGCCGGTCTAGAATAGCTACCGGCTCCTCCTCATAAGATAAGTCTTGGTCCAACTGGACAGTGCTGAAATCCAACACGTGGGCTGGATCTCCGTGATACCTCCGAAGCATGGATACATGAAAAACGGGATGCACGGCTGATAAGCTAGGCATCAATACAAGTTTATAAGCCACCTCTCCCACTCGATCAAGAATCTTAAACGGAACAATGAACCTAGGGCTAAGCTTGCCCTTCTTCCCAAATCTCATCACGCCGTTCATAGGCAACACTTGGAGCAATACCCGCTCACCAACCATGAAAGCTACATCTCGAACCTTACGATCTGCATAGCTCTTTTGCCTGGACTGAGCTGAACGAAGCCTATCCTGAATGATCTTGACCTTGTCCAAGGCCTCCTGAACCAAATCCGTACCTATCAACCGAGCCTCTCCCGGCTCAAACCATCCAACCGGACCGCCTACCATATAAGGCCTCATAAGGAGCCATCTGGATGCTCGACTGGTAGCTATTGTTGTAGGAAAACTCCGCTAAAGGCTAGAACTGATCCCACGAACCTCCAAAGTCAATAACACAAGCCCGGAGCATATCCTCCAAAATCTAAATAGTCCACTCGGACTAACCGTCTGTCTGGGGATGAAATGATGTGCTCAACTCGACCCGTGTGCCCAACTCTCGCTGAACTGCTCTCCAGAAGCGTGAGGTAAATTACATACCCCGGTATGAAATGATAAATGCCGGCAGACCATGAAGGCGAACAATCTCCCGGATATAAATCTCAGCTAATCTCTCGGATGAATAGGAGACTGCCACAGGTATGAAATGCGCTGACTTGGTCAGCCTATCCACAATGCCCCAAACTGCATCAAACTTCTTTCGAGTCAACGGAAGTCCGGTAATGAATCCTATAATGATCCTCTCCCACTTCCACTCGGGAAGCTCAATCCTCTGAAATAAACCACCAGGCCTCTAATGCTCATGCTTAACCTGCTGACAATTCAAACACCTAGCCACATATGCAATAATATCCTTATTCATTCTACGCCACCAACGATGCTGCCGCAAGTCCTGATACATCTTTGCGGCCCCCGAATGAATAGAGTACCAGGAACTATGGGCCTCTTCTAAATTCAACTCTCGAAGTCCATCCACATTGGGCACATAAACTCGCCAATGTAATCTAAAACTCCATCCGCATCTAAGGTAACATGTCTGGTGCCTCTGCGCTGCACCGTGTCTCTAAGGACACATAAATGGGGGTCATCAAACTACCGATCACGGATACGCTCCAATAATGAAGACCGAGCGACCGTGCAAGCTAATACACGACTGGGCTCAAAAACATCCAGCCTCACGAAGTGATTGGCGAAAGCCTAAACATCCAAAGCAAGCGGCCTCTAACTGACTGGAATATAAGCAAGACTGCCCATACTGGCTGACTTCCTACTCAAAGCATCGGCCACCACATTGGCCTTCCCCGGGTGATATAAAATGGTGACATCATAGTCTTTCAACAACTCCAACCACCTTCTCTGCCTCAAATTCAATTCCTTTTGCTTAAACAAGTACTGAAGACTCTTATGGTCAGTGAACACCTCACATGCCACACCATACATATAGTGCCTCCAAATCTTCAAGGCATGAACAATAGCTGCCAACTCTAAATCATGCATTGTATAGTTCTTCTCATAAATCTTCAACTGCCTCGAAGCATAGGCAATAACATTGCAACCCTGCACCAACACTGAACCAAGCTCAATACGGGAAGTATCATAATAGACTGTATAAGGCCCTGATCCTGTGGGCAAAACCAACACTGGTGCCGTAGTCAGAGCTGTCTTGAGCTTCTGAAAGCTTGCCTCACACTCGTCCGACCATCTGAACTAGGCACCCTTGTGGTTCAACCTGGTCATCGAGGCTGCAATAGATGAAAACTCCTCCATAAACCGATGGTAGTATCCTGCCAATCCCAAGAAACTCCGAATCTCTGTAGCTGATGCTGGTCTAGGCCAGTTCTTGACTGCTTCGATATTCTTCGGGTCCACCTGAATACCCTCTGCTAATACAACGTGACCCATAAATGCTATTGAACTCAGCTAGAACTCACATTTGGAGAACTTGGCATATAACTGACTATCCCTCAGAGTCTGAAGAACCACTCTAAGGTGTTGCTCGTGCTCCTCCTGACTGTGGGAGTATACCAAAATACCATCAATGAATACTATTACGAACATGTCCAAATATGGCCTAAACACTCGGTTCATCAACTCCATAAATGCTGCTGGGGCATTGGCCAACCCAAATGACATGACCAGGAACTCATAATGCCCACACCGAGTACGGAAAGCTTTCTTAGGGACATCGGATGCCCAAATCCTCAATTGATGGTAGCCAGATCGCAAGTCAATCTTGGAGAATACCCTGGCACCCTGAAGTTGGTCGAACAAATCATCAATTCTCGGTAGTGGATATTTATTCTTAATCGTTACTTTGTTCAATTGCCGGTAATCTACACACATCCTCATCGATCTGTCCTTCTTCTTGACAAATAACACTGGCGCACCCTAAGGAGAAATATTGGGTCTAATGAAACCCTTCTCAAGCAAATCCTGCAACTGATCCTTTAACCCTTTTAACTCTATCGGGGCCATGCGATACGGCGGGATAGAAATAGGCTGAGTGCCCGAACCAGATCCATACAAAAGTCGATATCCCTATCGGGCGGCATACCCGGAAGGTCTGAAAGGAAGACATCTAGAAACTCCCGGACAATAGGCACAGAATATATAGAAGGAACCTCAACATTGGAATCACGAACATAGGCCAAATAGGCCAGACACCCCTTCTCGACCATACATCGAGCATTCACGTACGAAATAACGTGGCGGATAAAATAATCTAGAGTGCCTCTCCACTCTAAACGAGGCATATCTAGTAACGCTAAGGTGACAGTCTTGGCATGGCAGTCCAAGATAGCATGATAGGGTGAT
The DNA here is from genome assembly GCA_026770625.1 of Nicotiana glauca. NCBI lineage: Eukaryota > Viridiplantae > Streptophyta > Magnoliopsida > Solanales > Solanaceae > Nicotiana > Nicotiana glauca. The sequence continues at coordinate 26,146 of MU740844.1, read as the reverse complement.
AACCAATCCATACCCAAAATGATATCAAAGTTAGCAATATCTAAGAGCAACAAGTCTAAACGGGTCTCAAGACCCCCAATCACTAAAATACACGAACGATAGACTCGGTCGTCCACGATAGAGTCACCCACCGGTGTAGACACATATACAGGAATACCCAAGGCATCACTAGGCATGACCAAGCATGGTACGAAATAAGATAAAACATATGAATACCTAGACCCTGGATCAAATAGTACCAAAGCATCTCGATCACAAACCAGAACCGTACCTGTGATGACTGCATCTGAAGCCTCAGCCTCGGGCCTAGCCTGAAGAGCATAACAATGGGGCTAGGCCCCACCACCCTGAACTATATCTCTAGGTCGATATGCTGCTAGTTGACCTCCGCCCCTGGCGGTCTGAGCTCCACCTCTATGACCTCTACCTCCACTTCTATGATATCTACCTCCACCTCTGACTGGCTGTGGGGCATCTAGTGCCTGAATCATAGGATGGGGACCCTTCTGCTGCAAACTACCTGGTGCTCGAGGGAAAAATTTGGCAATGTGACCTGGATCACCACAAGTGTAGAAAGACCTCGGCTGCTGCGACTGAGCACCCCTCAACCACGAGCAAGCCCTCCTGATGTGACCATACTCACCACATTCATAACATCCATGTGAATGTTGTAGCTGAGAAAACTGAGGCTGACCCTGGCGAGCTGACTGGAAGGGCCTAGGAGGATGGCCTCTACCATAAGAATCTCTACCTCCATACGAGGTACCACTAAATCTGCCTGCATGACGGGGCCTCTTATCCGACCCATGACCACCTCCCTAAAAAGGGATCTCACTCCCGGCCTGAGCCACTATACCCGCCTGACCTGCCACCGCTGGCTGAACCACTGGAAGCAAACCCGCTCGAATGACACTCTCTATGAGGCCTACCAATCGGACCAGAGCGTCATGAAGAACTGGGGTGGCCATGAACCCTTCTGGGACCTGAGCTGGGCCCACCGAAACTGCTGGGGCTGGAAGCTCCTCAAACTCAACCTGAGGCTCCACCTCTGGGGATACTGCTCGGGGCTCGGACTGCTGAGCGGTAGATGAGAAAGCGCGTGTTCTCACCATCTGCGGAAGAACACAGTAGAAATTCAATCGGTATTTGAGAAACAGAACCGCACGACAAGAAAGAACAAATGTGAAGTTTTTCCTAACTCTGTAGACTCTGGGGGATAAATACAGACGTCTCCGTACCGATCCCGCAGACTCTACCAAGTTTGTCCATGAGTTGTGAGACCTATGTAACCTAGTGCTCTGATACCAACTTGTCACATCCCAGATTTTCCACCCTCAAGAGTCGTGATGGCGCCTACTCGTAGAAGCTAGGCAAGCCAAACTTAGTTACCTTTCATTTACAACATAGCCTCTTTTAACAATTTATGGCAACAATATAAAAACAACGAATTTAAACAATAGCGGAAGTCTTAATTATAGATGCTGAATCAAAAATGCGGAATAGTCAATATAAGCCTCTACCCAAGACTGGTGTCACAATACTCATGAACTGCTAAGAAATACTAAAAACAAAGATCTGAAAGAAACACATAAGTTGTTTGTCTCGAATACAAGGAGGCAACAGACTAAAAAGAGAGAATAAGGGAGACGCCGGGCCTGCAGATGCCTGCAAGGCTACCTCGGGTCTCGCTGGACTGAAGGCCTACTCTCGTACTAGTGTTGTTGCTGCTGCTCGAAACCTAGACCTGTGCAAATAGCACAGAGTGTAGCATGAGCACAACCGACCCCATGTGCTGGTAAGTGTCTAGCCTAACCCCGGCGAAGTAGTGACGAGGCTAGACTGGACTACCATATAAACCTGTGCGATCACATACATATACAGCGGAATCGAAGATATGTGACGAGCAAACAATATGGAAGGGGGAGCATGCTGGGGGGAGATAACAATATTAATAGTAAATCCAGAATAACAATTTAAGGACAGCTTGGAATTTACAGCGGACAAGAACCAAATGCCCAAATAAACACACTTTTATCTATAATTGTTGCGGTGCGCAACCCGATTCCAATATATATCAATACTGTTGCGGCGTGCAACCCGATCCACGATGTTATTGTTGCGGCGTACAACCCGATCCATATCATCTAGCATTGTTGCGGCGTGCAACCCGACCCTTAAATATCACTGTTGTGGCGTGCAACCTGACCCATATCATTTAGCATTGTTGCGGCGTGCAACCCAACCCTCAAATATCACTGTTGCGGCATGCAACCTGACCCATATCATTTAGCATTGTTGCGGTATGCAACCCGACCCTCAAATATCACTGTTTTTAAGTGGAAAACATGTCAAATTAAGTTAATGATTGAATGAATTAAGTAAAAATCGACTTACAAATTATTTGGAATGAAACTTGTGCTTGAAAAATCGCCCGAGGAGTTGTATTTTGAAAGTGGGGTGAAAAATGACTTAAAATTCGACTAAGTATGAAATTGCTGGGTCTCTGATGTCGCATTTGCGAACCCCGACCAAAATATGGGAATTGTGAACTCTGCTTCGCATTTGCGAACCCTGTACCTTCGCATTTGCGAAGAAAGATATCATATTTGTGATCATAGTCAGGCTTGTGCTGGTTTCGCATTTGCGAACCAGCCTTCCGATTTGCGATGCGAAGCCTGCAGGCCTGTTCATACTAGATTTTTCCTAAGTTAGAAATGCACTCCGACGCCAATCCAAAACTCACCCGAGCCCTCGGGGCTCCAAACCAAATATGCACACAACCTCAAAAACATCCTACGAATTTATCAGCGCGATCAAATCGCCAAAATAACATCATATACATCGAATTAATCCTCAAAATTCATAATTTCTTCCAAGTTTTCTTAAAACATCAAATTTCCATTTTAGGTCCGAAATACGTCAAACGACGTCCGTTTTCAACCAAATTTCACAGGAAGCGCTTAAACCATATATAAGACTTGCACCGGGCGCCGGAACCAAAATACGGGCCCGATACCACAATCTTTTAATAAAACTTCATTTCTAATTTCCTTAATAATTTCAAAAAAATAATTTTACTCTCGGGCTTGGGACCTCGGAATTCGATTCCGGACATACGCCCGAGTCCCATATTTTTCTACGGGCCCTCCAGGACCGTCAAATCATGGGTCCGAGTCCGTTTACCCAAAATATTGACGAAAGTCAAATTTATTCATACTAGTATGAAAATTTAGCATTTTTCACACAGAATTCATATTTAAGCTTTCCGGCTACATGCCTGGACTGCACACGTAAATCGAGGCAACCCTAAATGAGGTTTTCAAGGCCTCAGAAGTACAGAAAGAGTAAGGAAACAAGTGATGACCCTTTGGGTCGTCACAATACATCATACTACCTATCGCACTTGCATATTCCAACTGTGCTACTGCTCTTCCAGTATTTGCAGTTAGCTTAACACTAGAATCATAAGGAGTATTATACTCCTTTATTCCTAAATGAATGAATTTAGTAAGGATTTTATCTGAATAATGTGCTTGTGACAAAGTCACTCGCTTGTTATCTCTTTTGACTTTGATTCCCAAAATAGTATCAACTTTATTTAAATATTTTTTTAAAAAATTGAAGTTAGATACTTCTTAGTCTCGGTAATTCCTCGTAGATTCGTACCAAAAATCAGCATGTCATCGACATATAAATAAATTATTACTCCATATTCTTTTGTAAATTTAGAGTAAATGCACTTGTGTGCATTATTATGTACGAACCCATTTGAAAGTATTACACTATCAAACCTTTCATGCCACTGTTTAGGCGCTTGTTTGAGACCGTAAAGAGACTTTATCAATTTACAAATTTTCTTCTCGTTTCCCGGAAGAACAAATCCTTCAGGTTGTTGCATATATATTTCTTCACTAAGGTTCCCATTTAAAAAGGCCGTCTTAACATCCATTTGATGTACATAAAGATCATAGATAGAGTCCAAGGATAAAAGGACTCTAATGGATGTTATTCTTGCAACGAGAGCATATGTATCAAAATAGTCTATGCCTTCCTTTTGAGTGAAACCTTTTGCAACTAATCTTGCTTTGAAGGTTTGGACAGAACCATCTGTATTGTACTTTCTTCTAAAGACCCACATACAACCTATAGGCTTTGATCCAAGAGGAAAATCAACTAAAACCCAAGTGTTGTTGGATATAATTGAGTCCATTTCACCACTAATGGCCTCTTTCCAAAAGGCAGTGTCTCTAGAAGACATTGCTTCTTGAAACGTCTTTAGGTCTTATTCAACATTTAATAAAATAGGAATTTGATTACAAACGTTTGTCCTATCTCCTTCAACAAGAAATACTATAGATTGTGAAGAAATAAAATCAGAACCAAGATATTTTTCTTTTCTTATTCTTTGGTTTTTCCTTGGTTCTATCTGCATATCATCACTTCTTTCTTTTTTTGTAATAATCTCAGAAAGCAACAATTTATTAGCATCAATATGTTTTCCATTTATTTCAGTCATTTCATCAACATTATCATTTATAAATCTATTTTCAATAAATTGAACATGTATAGATTCTATAATGACATTCTAAATCTAGCAATCTATATGCTTTGGAGTGTTGTGCATATCCTACAAAAATATATTTTATTCCTCTATGACCCAATTTTGTTCTTTCATGGTTAGGTACTCTATAATAGGATATAACCCCCACACTTTAAAATAATTTAAATTTGATTTTCTACCATTCCAAATCTCATAAAGCGAAATATGTATACTTTTTTAAGGCACTCTATTTAAAATTTAACATGCAGTTAGTAGTGCTTTATCCTATAAATTATGTGGTAAATTTGCATTAAGTAACATAGCTTTAACCATATCCACCAAAGTTCTATTTTTTCTTTCCGCCAACCCATTTTGTTGAGGAGTATAAGGGGCACTCATTTGATGTATTAGGCCATGCTTTTCACAAAACTTAATAAATTCATTAGGAAAATATTCTCCGTCTCTATCAATTTGAATAATTTTTATTTTCCTACTCTTTTGATTTTCCACAACAGACTTGTATTCTTTAAACTTTTGAAAAGCTTCATCTTAAGTTCTAAGTAGGTAAACATATGTAAATCTAGAGAAGTCATCTATAAATGCAATAAAATATCTTTTGCCTCCTCTAGTTAATTCTCCATTTAATTCACACAAGTCTGAATGTATTAATTCTAATACTTCTGTGGATCTCTCAACTTTACGAAATGGTTTCTTTGTCATCTTTGCTTGTATGCAAATTTCACATTTTATATGTGGAGTTTTACATGAGATATAACTATTTTTGGACATATAGTTTGAGGAGTCAAAATTTAAATGTCCTAGTCTATCATGCCATAAACAAGAATCAGACTAAACGATATAAGCAGAAACATAATTTATTTTATTAATACTCAATTTGAACATGCCATTACAGTTATAGCTTTTTCCAACAAAAACTTCATTCTTAGTGTAATGACCCGACCAGTCGTTTTGAGCTTCTGCACTTTGATCGCCATTTTTCGGGCATGACTTGCTCAGTGTTATGTATTATGACTGATATAGATCGTTGGTTTTTGTTTTCAGGAAAATCGGGATGAATTTGAAGGAACAGTCTCAGTTGAAAGCTTTGAATTTGAAAGGTTTGACCAAGGGTTGACTTATTTGTATATGAGCTTGGATCGGAATTTTTATGATTTGGTTAGCTTCGTGGGGTGATTTATGTCTTAGGGGCGCGATTGGAATACACTTTGGAAGTCCGTGGAAGGATTTGGTTTGAATTGGCAAAATTAATATTTTGGTGAATTCCGGTTGATAGGTGAGATTTTGATCCGAGAATCGAAATGAAATTCCGAGAGTTGATGTAGCTTTGTTATGTGATTTAAGATGTCTATGAAAAATTCCATATCATTCGGACGTGGTTTGGTTGGGTTTTTTTATCAAAAGAGTAATTTAGAAGATATTAAAATTCTTAGGCTTGAATCCGATGCGAATTTGGTGTTTTGATGTTGTTTTGAGCGTTCCGAAGGTTGGAACAAGTTTGAATGATGTTATGGGATATGTTGGAATGTTTGGTTGAGGTCCCAATGGGCTCGGGTGAGTTTTGGGTGGTTAAACGAACTATTTCATCTTTGGAAAAATTGTAGATTATTTTTAGCTTCAGTTGTGCACTAGAAAATTTCTGGTGCGAGGAGTCCAGTTTGGAAGCTAATATCTTGCAATCTATAAGGAATCAGAAAAATTACAAAACACAAAAGTTTTAGCCCGTACATTATATTTTCCATAATATTAAACATTCATGATTTGGATATTGTCTCAGAAAGTTATGATGGATCGAAAATGGCTGGTGGAGCAATTTTGACAGAATTTTCTGATGCATTTTAGAAGCTCATATCTCGGAATATATAAAGATTTATATGGTGTACAACGTATCAAATAAAACATCTTCGAGTCTAGTTTCTAAATATTCAAACCGTTTTTCATTTGGATATTTCCACAAGGGGTTATGGACGTTTTAGCAGAAGGTGTACAGCATGAGAAAATGTTAAGAGGATGTACAACCTGCACAGCGCAAGGTACAACTCGATGAAGGCTGGGCAGATTGTTTTAACCACGAGTTTTAGGTCATTTCTTTCATTCCTTTCATTTGGCTTGGACGATTTTGGAGAGCTCAAGGGGGGATTTTCACCAAGCAACACTAGATAATTGATTTCTTCCTATTTTTGAGTTAAATATGTGATCTTACATGGATTTAGACATGAAAATCAGTAGAAAAATGTGGAGTTAGGGCTTGAGATTATGAGACATTCTAGGGATGATTTGAGGGGTCAAATGAACTCCGATTTTCGAGTCCTTTATATGTACGAACTTGTGAGATGATGAAGAACATTTTGGTATAAAGTTTGTCCAGTTTCGAGAAGTGGGCCTGGGACTCGGGTTTTGGTAATTTCGGGATTTGTGCCCGTTATTGATTGTTTTCGCTTGGGCTTTGTTCCCATAGCATATTGTGATATATTCGTTCTGGTTTTGGACGGATTCGACGCGCGTGGAGGCCTATTTGAGGGGCAAAGGCGTCGCGAGCTAGAGATTTTACCTGTTCGAGGTGAGTAATGATTGTAAATAATATTCTGAGGGTTTGAAACCCCGGATTGCAAATCGTAGTGCTATATTGAGGTGAGACACGCACTTGACGATGAGCGTGGGGTCGTTTAATACTGGGGATTGTGACTTGATCCGTCCCGATTTATGATTTTACCGCGTATCTGATTGAAACTTATTTGTTATTGTCATGATTTGGATTGATTGTCATATTTGGGCTTCGTGCCAGATATTTGAACCCTTCAAGGATTTTATCTATTTCCTCATTGTTTTTACTTTTTACTTGAACTTAGTCATACTATTTTCCACTATTTTACAACTCAGCCATATGTACTCTGGTTTGATACTTTAAATGATATTTTGCGCTTAGCATCATGTTTTACTGTTGCCCAAGTGGCATGAGAGTTTTTCTGACTGAGTGAGGCCGAGGGTCTGTGTTGTGAGGATACTATGGGATCGGGCTGCACGCCGCAATAGTTTTATACTGATACTGATATAAGGCTGAGGGCCTAGATTTGATGCCACAAAATGGCTTGATATTGTGCTTGGGCCGTAAGGGCCCCTCCCGGAGTCTGAACACCCTCAGTGAGTGTCATCGATGATAAATAGATCGGTCTGCACGTCGCATCGATATATGGATCGGGCTGCACACCGCAGTGGTACTAGTACTGTTCTATGTGTTTAGTCTATTTCATTTGTCTGCCTTTATCTATTGTCTGTGCTACTTCATGCAATATCTACCTAATTGCCTGGTATTGTCTGATGACTGAGTGTTGTGCCGAGGGGCCGATTTCTGTGCTTATCAGCACTATTTGTTTGCATTCATATGCGTGATCGCTGAAAAAGTCATTTTCAAAAGAGGTATAAACTGAGCTAAGATGTTTCTCTAAAGATTTCATAGTTTCACTGTTTTTCTCGAAAGGTTTTTGCACTGCTCTATACAACATGATGATTTGTTATACGTGATTTCCTACTGCTCAGTTGTTATTTACCTTTATTACTCACTGAGTTGGAGTACTCACTTTACTCCCTGCACCTCATGTGTAGATGCAGGTATTGATCCACCCGTTAGCGAGTTTTGGCTGATCAGAGGCAGAGTTATAGGAGTTAGCGAGGTGACTGCCAGCGTCCACAGCACCGTTTTTTCTCTCTTTTGTTCATTATTCTGGTTTTGTATATTTTAGACCTTGTAGTTAGATTTACACTCTAATAGATGCTCGTGACTTGTGACACCCCGATTAGGGCTGTGTTGGGTTGTATTTCCGCTAATTAATATTATGAAATCAAATTTAAATTGCTTATGAATTGTTTAACTGCTTAAAAGAGGTGATCTGAAATGGTCTGGCTGGCCTTGTCTTCACGAGAGGCGCCATCACAACCAGAGCGGAGTTTGAGTCGTGAAAAGTTGGTATGAAAGCCTAGGTTACATAGGTCTCATGAGTCATGAGCAGGTTTAGTAGAGTCTTGCGGATCGATACGGAGACGTATGTACTTATCTTCGAGAGGCTGCAGAACCTATAGGAAAACTTCCACATTCTTGAATTCTTATCGTGCGTCATTGATTCAGCTTGAAATGTAACTCTTGAAATTCCTTCCACGTGTTCGTATGCGCACATGAGGCTCAGTATCACATGTGCATCGATGGCTTGTGATTCCCTGATTAAGGGACGAGATGTAATCTCTGTGAGTTTATTTTGGGCCAATCTGGAGAACTTGAGGTCGGATCTTTGCCTATGGCTTGATCACCGAGGTGCTGATTGTGTGAACAAGTGTTTTTGAACTTACACGTTCGGTATTGTCCCTATTAGTGGAAGTGATGATTGGATAGCCACGTGATGAGTATGTTAGTACTGCGAGATGTATTTATGTGACTTGGAAGTGACGATGAAGGTCTACTGGATGATAGAAGAACTATTAAGTGTTTGATTTCCATCGTGATTCGAGGTATAGCCCCAAGTTATGGGCGTGTGAAGGATCTTTTCATGTTTTTCGATTGTGAGTGAAGTAAAATCCATGTTGCGGTATGAGTTCAGACTCAGAAAGGCTAAGTGATTGCGGACAATTTATGATGGTGGAAGGTATACAGAAATGTTATATTGAGGCAAAGCAAGTGGGTTATCTCCTGCGGAGTGTTCTGAAGTGGTGTGATCCCTATATGTATGTTAGAAGATCTCATATGTAATTGAAAAGTACGTGTTGAAATTTGAAATTTCGGGTTGATTAAGAGAGTGGGCTTCACTGTTGCGGGGATGAATGCGAGATTTGCAGAAGATTTACAGTACTAGATGATCTGTGATTTCACAAGCTTACAAATTATTTGAGTATAATCTCACTATGGTATTGTGGCATTAATAGAGTAAAAGTGTTATGAGTTATTGAGTATACCTGGACCTATGCCTTCGAGCCAAGTGGGGGAGTCTGATGTGAGTAGTGGATTGCACGGTTAGGTGCTATGTTGATTTCAGTTTGAGGCGTGCGAGTGAATTAGCTATGACTTGCAAAAATTGAGACCGAGAATGGCTCGAGAAAAGGAAGATTTAGACAAAGGTTACATTATGCTTCATGGGGAAAGAGAATTCACAGGAGTTCTTGAGTTGTCATTGGTAAAGGATGCTCGGTGCATAGGGCAGGAGGTTGCTTGGTTGTATTGAGATGAGGCTACATCTTGCGACCTTAGAATGCTAATGAGGTACGGGTGGTTCTGTTCATTTGATCAGGTAAATTGCAACTTGAATAAGAGTGAATGACTTGCGAGAATAGTTCTAATGTGTTCAAGAGTCTATATACATCAATTAAGTGCTCTAAAGTTGTATATGTGGTTAGAAATTGTTGTTTTCATTGGAAGATGTCAAGACTTGTGGTATTTCTAGGTGAATTATGGGATTCTATGTATCAGTATCAGGAAAGTAAAGGTAGCGGACTTAGATTTGCAGGAAGTTCTTCAGAGTAAAGTATTCTGGAATGTGGTGTTTCTGGGAATATTTGAGAGAGTATTCAACGGCTTATGGGTCTTAGTCAGTGTGGTTTTATGTTGGGGTCTTATGTGGTAAGCCTGGGTGGAGGTATTGTGGTGCTATAGCAAGAGGGAATATCAAGTTGATGATGAATCGAAAGAAAATTTAGATAGAGGAGTAGCTTGATAGTAGACCGAATCGGTATGGTAAGGATATGATTAATTCTTTGTATGTGTTCGAGGTAATGGGTTCTTACAGGTATTTTGCAGCAATACTCTTGGGTTTTGATGGCTTGCTTAGCTTGGCCTAGTTAGAAGGATTCAGTCCTGGCAGTTTAATTTGTGCAAATGGAATTGGAAGAGTTCTTGTTGATTCCTACCGTGGTTGGAGAGGTTCATTTTCTACGAATATGAGAGGCATGGGATGTGTAATTATTTTCTTCTAGATGGGATCAATGGAAGTTCTTGACTAGTTGAGTGCGTAGATGTCTGTGGCTCGGAAGGGAGATAAAAGTTTTCATGTTATCCTTGGATGGTATGGTATATGTGGTATGTTGTGGAGGACCAAGACTGGCATGTGCTAGGTTACAGTTCAGTTCTAAAAGGAAGTTCATAAAACTCTTAGACAACGGGTAGCCTCAGATAATCAAGAAAATGGTACTGCTAATTGGAAGTGACTTGCCGAGAGTATATGTCTCAGAAAAAGGGTAATGTGATTGAACTGATGATAATTCGGTAGTATTACGGCATTTTCTTGTTGGATCAACTGATGGTATTCGAGTTTGCTTGGTGGCACAGGGAAATTTTAGAGTATCTATCGTGGAATGATTGGGTATTAAAGGTGTGTATGTGTTCGGACGGCGAAATTGGGATCTGACATGGTGGGTCATGTGCCGTGTGGATGTGGAGATGAAAGTTCTCATATACAGGTTATGATGTGGTTGTAGATCGTGTGTATTGGCACTCTTTAGCAACTACCGGGATCTGGAGACCCGAGTGGATCTTTCTTTGCTTGGTATGTTAGATTTTGGATATGATATTTGGGTGTAGACTGGTTGTCTCAGTGTTGGGTTATTCTGGACTATTGCATTATGGGCTATCCCAGAAATGCCACGGGTTGAGTGGCGAGGTGCGTCGGATTATGTTCTACCAGAGTGATTTATATTTCAAAGACCTAGTGGACGGCTGGGAAGGATTGCTTTTCTTAATTGGGCCTTCATGATGGATACCAGTGCAGAGGTTTCTACCATTGAATCAGTTCTGGCGTTGAGGGACTTTTCGGATGCGTTTCTTATGGCCGAGCATGTCGCCGGGCGAGGTTGTGGATTTCGGTATTGATTTTGTGCCGGGCACCGTATCGTATGGCTCTGGTAGGAGTTGTAGTAGTGGAATGAACAACTTCAGGCTTCCTTGATGATGAGTTCACTGGCAAGTCAATGTGGATGTGTGTTCTAGCTTGAGTCGGCTTGGTTGGCCCCGAATTGTATTGTTGCGGGATAGGTTGATTCGATCGTTATTGAGCTTCTTAGTGATTTGGGGAGATCTATGAGTTGCTTTTCTCTGTTGTGAGACATTGTGATTTGTTGGTTATGGACACATGTGGTGCGGTTCTATTGGGAATTCATAGTGGAAGTCGAGCGGGAAGAGTAATTGGGTGTTTCTCGGTGAATGGAGTATCGGTTATGACCTATCGGGTTGCGTAGTATATGTTATCTGTCTCACCATGGGTATGATGATGTGCTTTGGTTCCAAACGTCAAATGGTGCGTGGTTATCGCCTACGAGCATAGTGACTTGAGGTGTTTCAGGTAAAGTAGTGTTAGGATAGGATCGTGCATTGCCACGAATCTATGTTGAGATATGATCTTGCGGGATAGATTCATGTGTTCTATTCTATGATGTGAGATGGATTCCCAGCCTTGTGTTGTGGTGGTACTGGTGAGCTTGAGGTACAGCTCTTTCAATTGAGTCATTTTCATGATTTGAGTATGTTCGAACTGTTGCTTTGGTGCACGTAGTTACGCAAGTTGTGGCTTAGACCCGTATTGATATGTCATGTCACCAGGGTGGTGTGTTTGGTCAAAAGAGATCGTTGGGATCATTAACGAATACAAACAGATTCAATTTCAGCATGTTTGATGGGTAAATATCTAGGTTCAGTTCAAAAATTTGCCAGAGGAGAAATGGCCTCATGAATGGTCGATCTGAGAAATGGTTATGGTTTATTGCGTGTTTCATTTATCATTGGCAGTACAAAAAAGTGTTGGAATGAGACTTTAGCTAATAAGAGGTTTTCTATCGGTATTTGATTGTTGTGGGTAGCTGCTGTGAATGGAAGTTATCGTTGCATGTGTTGAGTTATGAGGTATATCAAATAATTGAACCTGAGGTTGCAGGAATGGGCTATTACAGCTGGTTCGGGACTATTCAGAGTATAGGTGTGAGGTTTTGATCGTAATGATGGTTTCAGAAGTGAAAGTGTGGTTCTATGGTTTATGGACTAGGATGGAATGTGAAATTTCAGCTATGTTGTGTTATCGAACCTATATGAGATAGGGTGACGTGGGATCACCCCCTGGTATATGCATGGTAAGGTTATCGTGCGAGTGTTTGGCTTTTAGAACAACTCTGGGTACGTTTGAGGACGAACGTGTGTTTAAGTGGGGGAGGATGTAATGGCCCAATCGGTCATTTTGAGCTTCTGCACTTTGATCGCCATTTTCCGTGCATGACTTGCCCCGTGTTATGTATTATGACTGATATAGATCGTTGGTTTTGGTTTTCTGGAAAATCGGGATGAATTTAAAGGAACAGTCTCAGTTGAAAGCTTTGAATTTGAAAGATTTGACCAAGGGTTGACTTGTTTGTATATGAGCTCGGATCGAAATTTTTATGATTTGGTTAGCTTCGTGGGGTGATTTATGACTTAGGGGCGTGATCGGAATGCATTTTGGAAGTCCATGGAAGAATTTGGCTTGAATTGGCAAACTTAGTATTTCGGCGAATTCCGGTTGATAGGTGAGATTTTGATCCGAGAGTCGGAATGGAATTCCGAGAGTTGCTGTAGCTTCGTTATGCGATTTGAGATGTGTGTACAAAATTTCATATCATTCGGACGTGGTTTAGTTGGGTTTTTTTTATCAAAAGAGTAATTTAGAGGATTTTGAAATTATTAGGCTTGAATCCGATGCGAATTTGGTGTTGTGATATTGTTTTGAGCGTTCCGAAGGTTGGAACAAGTTTAAATGATGTTATGGGATATGTTGGCATATTTGGTTGAGGTCCCAGTGGCCTCAGGTGAGTTTTGGGTGGTTAAACGGACTATTTCATTTTGGAAAAATTGCAGATTTTTTTAGCTTCAGCTGTGCACCAGAAAATTTCGGGTGCGAGGAGTCCAGTTTGGAAGCTCATATCTTGCAATCTATAAGGAATCAGAAACATTGCAAAAGACGAAAGTTGTAGCCCGTACATTATAATTTCCATAAAGTTAAACAATTCATGATTCGGATATTCTCTCAGAAAGTTATGATGGATCGAAAACGGCTGGTGGAGCAATTTTGACAGAATTTTCTGATACACTTTAGAAGCTCATATCTCGAAATATATAAAGAGTTATATGGTGTAAAACCTATCAAATAAAAGATCTTCGAGTGTAGTTTCTAAATCTTCAAACCGTTTGTCGTTGGATATTTCCACAAGGAGTTAGGAGCGTTTTAGCATAAGGTGTACAGCCGGGGAAAATGTTAAGAGGATGTACAACCTGCACATCGCAAGGTACAACTCGATGAAGCCTGGGCAGATTGTTTTAAACACGAGTTTTAGCTCATTTCTTTCATTCCTTTCATTTGGCTTGGACGATTTTAGAGAGCTCAAGGAGGGATTTTCACCAAGCAACACTAGGTTGTTGATTTCTTCCTATTTTTGAGTTAAATATGTGATCTTACATGGATTTAGACATGAAAATCAGTAGAAAAAGGTAGAGTTAGGGCTTGAGATTATGAGACATTCTAGAGATGATTTGAGGGGTCAAACGAACTCCGATTTTTGAGTTCTTTATATGTACAGACTCGTGAGATGATGAAGAACATTTTGGTATAAAGTTTTTCTAGTTTCGAGAAGTGTGCCCGGGGCTCGGGTTTTGGTAATTTCGAGATTTGAACCCGTTATTGATTGTTTTCGCTTGGGCTTTATTTCCTTAGCATATTGTGATGTATTTGTTCTGGTTTGGGATAGATTCGATGCGCGTGGAGGCCGATTTGAGGGGCAAAGGCGTCGCGAGCTAGAGATTTCGCCGGTTCGAGGTGAGTAATGATTGTAAATGATATTCTGAGGGTTTGAAACCCCGGATTGCACATCGTAGTGCTATATTGAGGTGAGACAAGCGCTTGATGATTAGTGTGGGGTCGTTTACTACTGGGGATTGTGAATTGGTCAGTCCCGATTGATGATTTTACCTCGTATTTGTTTGAAATTTATCTGTTATCATAATGATTTGGATTGATTGTCATATTTGGGCTTCGTGCCAGTTATTTGAACCCTCCGAGGATTTTTATCACTGTTTCCTCACTGTTTTGACTTATTACTTGAACTTAGTCATGTTATTTTCCACTATTTTACAACTCAGCCATATTTACTCCGTTTTGATTCTTTAAATGATATTTTGGGCTGAGCATCATGTTTTACTGCTGCCAGAGTGGAATGAGAGTTTTTCTGACTGAGTGAGGCTGAGGGCCTGTGTTGTGAGGATACTATAGGATCGGGTTGCGCGTCGCACCAGTATTATACTGATACTGATATGAGGCTGAGGCCCTAGATTTGATGCCACGAGATGGCTTGATATTGTGCTTGGGCTATAAGAGCCTCCCCCCTCCCCCCGGAGTCTGCACACCCCCAGTGAGCGCCGTCGACGATAAATGGATCGGGCTGCACGCCGCAGCAGTACTAGTACTGTTCTATGCATTTACTTTATTTCATTTGTCTGCCATTATTTGTTGTTCGTGCTACTTCATGCAATATCTACTTGAATTCCTGGCATTATCTGATGACTGAGTGTTGTGCCGAGGGGCGGATTTCTCTACTTATCTGCACTATTTGTTTGCATTCATTTGTGTGACCACTGAAAAAGTCATTTTCAAAAGAGGTATAAACTTAGCTAAGATGTTTCTCTAAAGATTTCACAGTTTCACTATTTTTCTCGAAAGGGTTTTGCACTGCTCTATACAGCATGATGATTTGTTATACGTGATTTCTTACTGCTCAGTTGTTATTTACCTTTATTACTCACTGAGTTGGAGTACTCACTTTACTCCCTGCACCTCGTGTGCAGATGCAGGTATTTATCCACCCGTTAGCGGGTTTTGGCTGATGAGAGGCAGAGTTATAGGAGTTAGCGAGGTGACTGCCAGCATCCGCAACACCATTTTTTCTCTCTTTTGTTCATTATTCCGGTTATTGTATATTTTAGACCTTGTAGTTGGATTTACACTCTAATAGATGTTCGTGACTTGTGACACCCCAATTAGGGCTGTGTTGGGTTGTACCGCTAATTATTATCATGAAATCACATTTAAACTGCTTATGAACTATTTAACTGCTAAAAAGAGGTGTTATGAAATGGTCTGGTTGGCCTTGTCTTCACGAGAGGCGTCATCACGACCGGAGTGGAGTTTGGGTCGTGACACTTAGACATTATTACATGATCAGACTCAATAACTATCTTGAAGCCTTTCTTTGACAGCAAAGCAGCAGACATTAAGTTCTTCCTCATATCAGGAACATGATACACATTCAGTAACGTCAAGTTCTGGCCAGATGTGAAGTTAATCTCAATACATTCTTTTCTAGCAACATCTGCCGCAATATGGTTTCTCTTCAAGACTTGTTCAGAATCCTGCACTTCCGCATATGTCTTGAACATCTTCTTGTCATAATAGACATGAATAGTAGCACCCGAATCTAGCCACCAGTCTTCAGTATTTATAGCAGCGGTAGCCATATTCAATTCCGTGACCATACCAATTTGCATTGAGGAAACCATGTCAACCAGTCCTTGGATAGAATTTTTCACTACATTTGCCTTTTCAGAATTTCTAGATTTTTCAATCTTTCCAGACTTTTTGGTATTGCCTACATTGAAATTTATTCCTGCCTTTAAATATCTATAATCTCGAATCATATGTCCTTACTTTCCACAATGACGACAACTAAAATTCTTTCTCTTTTTAAAAGAAGACTTTTTGGAAACTTTCAGATTTTTGTTCCCACTTCCTGAACCATTCTGACTTACAAAATTGACTGCGGAACTCGAGGGTTGAGTAATAGCATCACGAGCACGAGTCTCACTTTCAATTTGAATGTGAGCACGAAATTGTTCCACAGTCATTCTATCCATTGAATGTAGGATTTTCTTTCTATATTCATTCCAAGAGGAAGGCAATTTCGAAAGAATAGCACCTATTTGAAGTGCATCAGGAATTTTAACTTCAAGATCACTTAGTTTTGATACTAAGATTTGCAATTCATGAATCTGATCCATTATAGGCCTAGTATAAAATATTTTAAATTCAAAGTACTGCAGAGCCAGGAATTCGTCAATACCTCATTTTTCATTCTGGAATGCAGTTTGTAGAGCAGTGCAAATCTCTTTTGGCGACTTCAGATTGCAGTAAAGATCATAGAGTCGATCTGTCAAAGTGTTCAGAATATGGCCGCGACATAACAGTTCATCATATTTTCATTTCTTCCTTTCTTCCTTGACTGTGTCAGAATCTTCTGTTGTGGGCTCAGGCATCGGAGGCAAGGAAGAATCAAGAACATAGTAGATATTAAGAGCAGACAGCAAGAATATCATCTTGTCTCTCCAGCGGGTAAAGTTCGTTCCATCAAAGCGATCAAGTTTGATGAACTCGTTCAGATTCTAAACAACAGACATCAACTTCTCCATAGCAAAATAACTCTTTAACATTGTAAGAAAATAATAAACAAAAATGGCTTTGAGGCGTGAAAATTGACTGTCCTTTAAGAGTTATCGCTTTTATACTAATTTTGGGAAAATACAAAATGATTCTCTTCAGGGTACAACAAAGCTTGCAACACACTTGTGATTTTCTGTACCACTTCATTGGAATACTTGTGTATTTATAGGCAACCAACAGACCCTTTCAGAAAAGATGTCTTGTTCCACAAACAGACATAACTATTTATTCGAATTTTAAATTTAAAATTCAAAAAAAATTTAATTTTCGTTACAAAATAAAAATAATTAACTTAAGGATCCGACCCGGCCCGCGCCCAAGCCCCTAGTCTAAATCCAAGTCTATGATTATATAATATATAAATATATAGTGTACTTAAATGCACACACTTAAAAGTATGTGTCCTAAATCAAAGATATAAAAGGAACAAGTGCTTAAATAGCTCCAAAAGGAACTTCTTTCTTCCGATGTGGGAAGAATCCCACTTCCAACTTGTCAATAACAAAATATCTTACAATCCCCCAGTAGTTTGTTATTTCACTTCATAACACTTGTGAATAATAGAAAGTATCTTATACAAATTTGAACTTTCCTTTAGTGTAAGTACTTTAAAGTTTTGACGAAGTTATTGGTATCTTAAGATTTGAACCACAACTCCTTGTACAGTACCGTAAGTACCACATACACAACGTTATCTAGTAGCTTAGAAAATCCAGTATTCGCTTTAGCACGTTTGCGGCCATGTTCTCATCTTGAATTCATGAATATTTATAAGATCAACCCTTTAAATCTTGCTAGAAGCGGCACCACTTCAATATTCATATAGGTAGAATTAGTTACTATGTCCCTGTTACTCAAGACATTAATAATTCCATTAAGATTAATCAACTTTCTTCATGTAACAGTATGCACTTTGGAGTTTGTGTTTATGCCCATGTTATAACAAGCATTTAACAACTCCTTAACTCCTCATATAACAGTAAGTAGTACAATAGAATTAGGGCTCCTAAAGCGGAGATCAGTGCTTAAACGATACAAATAACTTGTTATTACCCATTGAACATATCTTGTTAGAGTGTATACTAACTCAAAGTGGGGTTCCCATTCCTTGCATTTAATTTAAGGGTCTCAGCCCCATCCTTCCACAAGTTTGTTGTACTACATCTCTAACCAATGGCTTCGTAAGTAGATCAGCCAAATTCTTATTTGATCTCACGTAAATTATAGCTATAGCTCCATTTGTAATTAATTTTCTTATATAAGCATGTGTCAAGCTTATATGTCTCGATTTTCCATTTTATATTTTATTGTGAGCAACACACATTGTAGTCTCACTATCACAGAATATGGAAATGGCTGGCATAGATTGTGGCCACAACTTTATATCAAGTAACATATTCCTCAGCCATTCTTCTTCTTTTCCAGCAGCTGCTAATGTAATAAATTCAGATTCCATAGTAGAATGGGAAATAAATGTTTGTTTCTTGGATGCCCAACTAATGACTCCACCGCCTAGAGGAAATATCCATCCCGATGTGGATTTATTATCATTAACACTTGTAATCCAACTTGCATCAGAATATCCCTCTAAGACATTAGGGAAACCATTATAGTTAATGCCCAAGTGCTTTGTATATTTTAAATATCCAAGTACTCTACTTATTGATTTCTAATGATCATTACCTGGATTACTGGTAAACCTTGAAAGTTTACAAACAGCAAATGCTATGTCGGGTCTAGTGCAATGCATTGCATATATCATACTACCTATCGCACTTGCATATTCCAACTGTGCTACTGCTCTTCCAGTATTTGCAGTTAGCTTAACACTAGAATCATAAGGAGTATTATACTCCTTTATTCCTAAATGAATGAATTTAGTAAGGATTTTATCTATATAATGTGCTTGTGACAAAGTCACTCGCTTGTTATCTCTTTTGACTTTGATTCCCAAAATAGTATCAACTTCATTTAAATGTTTTTAAAAAAAATTGAAGTTAGATACTTCTTGGTCTCGGTAATTCCTCATAGATTCGTACCAAAAATCAGCATGTCATCAACATATAAACAAATTATTACTCCATATTCTTTTGTAAATTTAGAGTAAATGCACTTATCTGCATTATTATGTACGAATCCATTTGATAGTATTACACTATCAAACCTTTCATGCCACTGTTTAGGCGCTTGGTTGAGACCGTAAAGAGACTTTATCAATTTACAAACTTTTTTCTCGTTTCCCGGAAGAACAAATCCTTCAGGTTGTTGCATATATATTTCTTCACTAAGGTTCCCATTTAAAAAGGCCGTCTTAACATACATTTGATGTACATAAAGATCATAGATAGAGGCCAAGGATAAAAGGACTCTAATGGATGTTATTCTTGCAACGGGAGCATATGTATCAAAATAGTCTATGCCTTCCTTTTGAGTGAAACCTTTATCAACTAATCTTGCTTTGAAGGTTTGGACAGAACCATCTGTACTGTACTTTCTCCTAAAGACCCACTTACAACCTATAGGCTTTGATCCAAGAGAAAGATCAATTAAAACCCAAGTGTTGTTGGATATAATTGAGTCCATTTCACCACTAATGGACTCTTTCTAAAGGCAGCGTCTCTAGAGGACATTGCTTCTTGAAACGTCTTTGGGTCTTCTTCAACATTTAATGCAATAGGAATTTGATTACAAACGTTTGTCCTATCTCCTTCAACAAGGATAACTATAGATTGTGAAGAAATAAAATCAGAACCGAGATGTTTTTCTTTTCTTATTCTTTGGATTTTCCTTGGTTCTATCTGCATATCATCACTTCTTTCTTTATTTGTAATAATCTCATAAAGCGATAATTTATTAGCATCAATATGTTTTGCATTTATTTCAATCATTTCATCAACATTATCATTTATAAATCTATTTTCAATGAATTCAACATGTATAGATTCTATAATGACATTAGATTCTAGATCTAGCAGTCTATATGCTTTGGAGTGTTGTGCATATCCTACAAAAACACTTTTAATTCCTCTAGGACCCAATTTTGTTCTTTGATGGTCAGGTACTCTATAATAGGATATACACCCCCACACTTTAAAATAATTTAAATTTGATTTTCTACCATTCCAAAGCTCATAAGGCAAAATATGCATACTTTTTGAAGGCACTCTATTTAAAATATAACATGCAGTTAGTAGTGCTTCACCCCATAAATTATGTGATAAATGTGCATTAAG
The DNA here is from genome assembly GCA_026770625.1 of Nicotiana glauca. Lineage (NCBI taxonomy): Eukaryota > Viridiplantae > Streptophyta > Magnoliopsida > Solanales > Solanaceae > Nicotiana > Nicotiana glauca. Next base: position 5,873 of record MU740844.1, on the reverse strand, counting down.
TAACATAGCATTAACTATATCCACCAAAGTTCTATTTTTTCTTTCCGCCAACTCATTTTGTTGAGGAGTATAAGGGGCACTCATTTGATGTATTAGGCCATGCTCTTCATAGAACTTATTAAATTCGTTAGAAAAATATTCTCCGCCTCTATCACTTCGAATAATTTTTTTTCCTACTCTTTTGATTTTCCACAACAGACTTGTATTCTTTAAACTTTTAAAAAGTTTCATCTTTAGTTCTAAGTAGATAAACATATGTAAATCTAGATAAGTCATCTATAAAAGCAATAAAATATCTTTTGCCTCCTCTAGTTAATTCTCTATTTAATTCACACAAGTCTGAATGTATTAAATCTAATAGTTCGGTGGATCTCTCAACTTTATGAAATGGTTTCTTTGTCATCTTTGCTTGTATGCAAATTTCACATTTTATATGTTAAATTTTACATGAGATATAACCATTTTTGGACATATAATTTAAGGAGCCAAAATTTAAATGTCCTAGTCTATCATGCCATAAACAAGAATCAGACTCAACGATATAAGCAGAAACATAATTTATTTCATTAATACTCAATTTGAACATGTCGTTACAGTTATAGCCTTTTCCAACAAAAACTCCATTCTTAGACACTATTACATGATCAGACTCAATAACTATCTTGAAGCCTTTTTTTGACAGCAAAGCAATGTACATTAAGTTTTTCTTCATATCAGGAACATGATGCATATTCATTAATGTCAAGTTTTGGCCAGATGTGAAGTTAATCTCAATACTTCCTTTTCCAGCAACATCTGCCGCAACATGGTTTCCTATCAAGACTTGTTCAGAATCCTGCACTTCCGCATATGTCTTGAACATCTTCTTGTCATAACAGACATGAATAGTAGCACCCGAATCTAGCCACCAGTATTCCTGCCTTTCAATATCTACAATCTCGAATCATATGGCATTTCTTTCCACAATGATGACAACTAAAGTTCTTTCTCTTTTTAAAAGAAGATTTTTTGGAAACTTTCACATTTTTGTTACCACTTCCTGAACCATTCCGACTGACAAAATTGACTACGAAACTCGAGGGTTGATTAATAACATCACGAGTACGAGTATCACTTTCAATTTGAATGTGAGTACGAAATTGTTCCACAGTCATTTTATCCATTGAATGTAGGATTTTCTTTCAATAGTCATTCCAAGAGGAAGGCAATTTTGAAAGAATAGCACCTATTTGAAGTGTATCAGGAATTTTAACTTTAAGATCACTTAGTTTTGATACTAAGATTTGCAGTTCATGAATCTGATTCATTCTAGTATCAAATATTTTAAATTCAAAGTACTGCAGAGCCAGGAATTTGTCAATACCTCATTTATCATTCGGGTATACAGTTTGTAGAGCAGTCCAAATCTCTCTTGGCGACTTCAGATTGCAGTAAAGATCATAGAGTCGATCTGTCAAAGTGTTCAGAATATGGCCGCGACACAACAGTTCATCATGTTCTCGTTTCTTCCTTTCTTCCTTGACTGCGTCAGAATCTTCTGTTGTGGGCTCAGGCATCGGAGGCAAGGCAGAATCAAAAACATAGTAGATATTGAGAGCATACAGCAAGAATATCATCTTGTCTCTCCAACGAGTAAAGTTCGTTTCATCAAAGCGATCAAGTTTGATGAACTCCTTCGGATTCTCAACAACAGACATCAATTTCTCCATAGCAGAATAACTCTTTAAGATTGTTAGAAAATAATAAACAAAAATGGCTTTAAGGCGTAAAAATCGACTGTCCTTAAAGAGTTATCGTCTGTATACTAATTTAGAAAAAATACAAAACGATTCTCTTCAGGATATAACAAAGCCTGCCAAACACTTGTGATTTTCTATACCATTTCGTTGGAATACTTGTGTATTTATAGGCAACCAGCAGACCCTTTCAGAAAAGATGTCTTGTTTCACAAACAGACCTAACTATTTATTCGAATTTTGAATTTAAAATTCAAATAAATTTAATTTTTCTGTTACAAAATAAAAATAATTAACTTAAGGATCCGACCCCGCCCAAGTCCTAGTCCAAGTCATTGATTATATAATATATAAATCTATAGTGTACTTAATTGTACACACTTAAAAGTATGTATCCTAAATCAAAGACATAAAAGGAACAAGTGTTTAAATAGCTCCAAAAAGAACTTCTTTCTTACGATGTGGGAAGAATCCCACCTCTAAATTGTCAATAACAAACTATCATACAATAATTTCCAAATATTTCACATATCATTATACCACATCTCATTATTGATTAGGCCACACTTTGGTCAGTTCAATCATGGTGCGAAATTGCTATTATTTCGTCTGGAAATGTTGTAGCTAGATTCTTTCAAAATCGATTTAATCGATCAAATCGAATCGTATATCAATTATTAGGTTTATTTTAATAAAATTTATAAATTTATATATGTACCGAATAATAGGAAAGATTTTTTATTTTATAAAAATAAACCAAAAAAATACCAAACCGTGCGTACCGATTAAATTTATATATGAAAATATATTTATTTTCATATAATTTTTTCTTGGGTCTTGGAATTATGGAAATAGCTACAAGTGATCAAATAATTAATATACAATATCCCAACTTCCAAACCTTCTACTACACATATCAAAACTAAATTAGTTCTAACCTCTTGAGTAGCAAACCACTGGGTATTCCAACAATCTTCAGTAGCAAGCCACAAGGTATTGGATATCTTTCCTCTTGTATAATTTAGATTTCTCTTGATGGATACTAATATTTTGATAAGCTCTATTCTTGAATCCCAACTCGATTAGTATCCTTCCACTAGTATGATTTATATTTCTCTTATCTTTGCTTAATTTATTTTATGCTACCATAGCATAGTGGGATGAATCTCCATTCTGGACATCTTTCATGTTTATTTATCATCACTTTTAAAGTAGTAATAAAATATCCAGAGAGTTTTGCCAAAGTCCTATGCAAGTGCACATTATCGAATTCTAATTTCAACTAGCAACTATTGCATGACATCTTTAAAAAAATACCCAAAAGAAACCGAACCGTGTAATACTAAAGAGAAACCGAAATGATTAAGACGATCCTAAAAGTCTAATTTTGATCATACAAAATAAAATAAGCGAAAATTTAATATAATATAAATTTTATAAAATAATCAATCGAACCAAACCACTAACACCCTTAATTGTAACTTTAAACCAGCAATTTTCGTTCAATTTTTCATCAAGTCATGGAGTTTTGCTCGGGTTGTGGGGTGGGGAGTGGCAGTCAAGCCTTTTTCCCTTTTGTTGGATAGCAAATTAAGGATTTGGGCTTTTCATGAATACTACTCCAATTAATTCTATCCATGTAGAAAAATTGTAGAGAAGTGGAGAGATACTCCTATTATTTCTGATTGGTTTGGCGGAAAAATATTTCAATTGAAACGGATTGCTACTCTGAAGAAATTAATTTTAGCTAATATGGAGAGTTGACACGTGCAAACGGACAGTAAATGGACTTATATAAAGGAACACCTTCACCTCTTCCCACCCACTTATAATTACAACTTGAAAACATTAGTCAAAGTTTTGGAACACCGATGGCTTTTAGTTACTCGTAAAAATTATTGGCAAAAAGCGGCAACTAATTTGCTAACTCACTCAAAGTAGACTTAGTATTTCACTTTCACACTAAGCTACATATGCTACCAACCTAAAACCTACACTACTAAATATTTCTACTAAACAACGTACTCGTCACGGCGACGTCGAGTTGTTTTGTCTTGACCCTCCTCTCAAAACCCCTTATTCACTCTCGTTATAATAATGGATTTAAATAATAGTACTATTAGCATTTGACACACAACTGAATTAAAAAACAAAATGATAAAGTACTTGACACAACTTTTGAGAATTGGTCCTTGAAACCCATTCTGGATAATATTTTCTAGAGATTCTTGCCACTTGACAATTTGTAGTAGTTTAAAGGAAGATCGTTCTGTTTATTTGGTTTTCTATAAAGGGCTCTCAAATCCTTTCATCTACTTATTTAATTATAATTTAGTAATTTTAAATATTACTACTAGTTGAAATATGTATTTCAAAATAGATGTGGAGTATTTATGAAATTCTCAGCAAAAGCTAGCATTTTCCTGATGATGACTGGAGAGATTTCTCAAGCTTCCGTTCTACTATATATTTAAATATTGTAGCTTCCTACCTTCATCTAATTTCGAATATTTTGTCTTAAATTTTGGTTTCAGTCTCACTCAAATAATTATTTCATTGACTCCTAGTGAGAGAGAGTGATCATATAAATGGAGGTGTGTAAAGTCAGATTTTAAGCAAAGAAAGCTCCAAAAAGTGAAAAGAAAGATATGTTGGCACGGAAGCAACAAATTAACATGCAAAGACCAATGGGAAGAAAATAACCAAGGACTTGCGATAGCTTTAACTTGCAATAATGGATTGGTCTAAGTACTAAGTCAGAATCCATTAATAGAGCTCTTCTAAAGCACACGGTTTTAAAAGAGGTCTAGAAAAAGTAGTGTCAAGAAAAGTAGTTTAACATAAATTTCCACAGTTGCCAATCACCTATATTATATAGAGTTAAATAGCCTGTCACGACCCGAAATCGGACCCGGTCGTGATGGCACCTCTCGTGAAGGCACCTTTCGTAAAGACAAAGCCAGCCGACACAATTTTTCAAGTCAACCATTTTCCATTAAAAGTTATTTTTATGCCATTTATAAACCGTTAATCTCGTAATGAACATTTAAAAGAAAAATGCGTAATAATTACATAAGTCCGACATCGGGATGTCACTAGATGAGCATCTATCAAGGTCTGAATACAAAAAAAAGGTAAAATATACTAAGTACAGAAATGAAAATGAGAGGAAGGAAGCGGTGTTGTGAACGTGGTGCAGCCACCTTGCTAACTCTAATGACTCCGTGTCTGAGCAACCAACACCCGCTACCGAGTTTCGAAATACCTGAATCTGCATACGAGGTATAGGGAGTAATGTGAGTACGCTAACACAGTAAGTAATAAGAGTAAATAATGACTGAACAGTAGGAAACAATGAATCCACATTTATGTTAAACTCAATAAGCACACAGGCTGCTAAATCAGAATACGAGTCAATCGCCTCTTTTAAAATTCAGCTTTTGGTAAAAATCATTTAAAGTGCCTTCCGACAAATTCAGTAGGGGTTCAATACCATTTTTAATAAAAGAGCTGAAAACAATAATCGGTCCCTCGGACAAAACATAGTTCGTAAATAGCCCCTCGGACAAAACAGGAGTCATAAATACCTCCTAACAAGAAAATCTCAATAGAAATAACAAAAGCCAAATCAGTGATTAAGTTCTGAATATCTCATAAACCCCAGCTTAAATGAAAGTTCTTTAAAAATATTTATCTAACATTTTCGACAGACGCTCAGTATAAAGATGAGTGAAAACAGTCATTAAATCAACATATTCAATAGAAACTCACTCTAAAGAGAAGTGAAAATCAATAAGTTCATAATCAGGCCCCTCAGGCAAACATCACTCATATGCATGTATATATCTATCGCCCCTCGGGCTAGCCACTCAGTCACTCGTGACTCAGCTCCTACCAATCAACACTCACACTCAGCACTCACGCTCAATAGGTACCATATAGTAACCGCTGCGATGTGCAGTCCGATCCATATATGACTGCGGTGTGCAACCCGATCCATATATATAGTCGACTGCGCTCACTGGGGGTGTGCAGACTCCGGAGGGGCTCTTACAGCCCAAGCACTATATCGTTGCGGCGTGCAGCCTGATCCACATATATATATATATATATATATATATATATATATATATATAT
>MU740840.1:21922-36704 GCA_026770625.1 Nicotiana glauca | reverse complement strand
ATTATTTAGTTCACTAATGTTAATTGCTATAAAACTTATTGGATCATTCAAAATTCTAAGTCCAAAAATAATACCTTAAAAGATAAAATTATGAAAATTTTTAAGAAATAATTATAAATTACATCACAAAAAGTATATTTATATATTAAATATATCTAAAATTTCTATACATGTAATGTCGGGTTGGTTTGGTTTCGGTTTGACTTTCTTTATTTAAAACCAAACCAAACCAATTATGGTCCGGTTTTTTTTCCGCACACCAAACCAAGTCAAACCAAACCATAGTCGGATTTTTTTTCTCGGTTTGACTCGGATTATCGGGTTGGTGTGGTTTGTTGGTTTCCTTTGTACACCCCTACTTCCAGGTACATATCCTTCACCTAAGTGATCTGGAATGTGAAGCAAATGTATGAACTCCCCTTGGAATCAAACGATGAAGAAATACTACTTGTTTTTCACTTGAAATTGTTCTAGTCATTACTAGCATTGATCCCTAGCTGTAACATTCATTTGAACTAGTGTTTGCTGATGCTATGTAGAACTATTTGTATAATCAGGACTACTGGAGCTATTTGTCATTCATTAGCATAATATAGTTTCATTTTAGTAATTAGTTTAACTTTCAATGTTAGTAAATAGGATGAATTTGGGAAACTGATTATAGATCCTTCTTTATGGTTAACAACTGTGCACTCGAATTGTTGTAGGTAATTAGCACAGGTCAGTTGTAGATTGAATTAATTCAGATTTTCTAAGTTACCGATTAGTAATTGAGTTTAAACTGTGTTGTAGGCTCATTAGTATAAGTCAGGCGTCTTCTGACCTTGATTACATTTAGTTAATTGTATGAATTGCATCTTCACATAATAAGGGGTTTCGAAGTTATCCGACAGAAATCAATACTTGAATTTAAAATCAGTTCTCCTTTTCATTGGATGTGAATCCAAATCAGTGGTTAGAAATCTATGTAAAAGTCGATCCTTACCTATGGACTCGTGCAGGCCAGAACCTGGCAATTTCGTATCCAAAGGAGATTTGGACCTGGGAATATGTATGCCAAGGCCCAACGCGAGTTTTTTTTTCTAGAGGATGCATTACTTTCCTACCCCTGGGCTGATCTTCAGGGCCCAAAAATGCTGGTGGCTGGAATTTGCATTAAGATCCGGGGATTAAATTTGCAGCATGGGTTTTGGGCCTTTTCGTTAGGTAGCACGCTTGAATTAAGAGGTTTTCCTTTTGTTCAAGTGTGGACTTGAACTTGAGGCCCAGATTCCTTGATTGCTCTTAAATAATAGCTTCAATTATATTAATTAATTAGGACTTTTCCTTTTATTATTAGAGACAAATAATAAATAGAAAATTTTAGTTTTCTTTAGGTTGACCTTCTAATAATAAAAATGAGACGAGCCTTGCTAAACCAAATACAAATTGCAGGGCCCTCATTAAATGCTTAATAAAAACACTTAGAGATTCGGGACGGGCCGTTTAGCAAATTTCACGGCCTTCCCAAAAGATAATAACACGTTAGTCTCTTTAGACGCGATTTTAAATATTCTTACCTTCCTAATACGGGTGTGCATTTCATGCGACCCAAATCCAAATCCGAAAACGTTGAATAAGAATGTGTCGAGGATCCGGGTGCATTTCATGTGACGTGATTCGAAAACACGTTCTTAAACGATGTTCACTTTCTCAAATAAAAAATTGACAAAAAGCGGTAATTAATTCTAAATTGTACAAGTAGGGTAATATGTATAAAAATTAAATTTTAGCCAAATATAACAGTTGAGCAACTGTGCTAGAACCACGGAACTCGGGAATGCCTAACACCTTCTCCCGGGTTAACAGAATTCCTTACCCGGATTTCTGATTCGCGACTGTTAAATAGAGTCAACCCTTCCTCGATTCGGAATTCAAATCGGTGACTCAAGACACCATAAATCTCCCAAGTGGCGACTCTAAATCTTTAATAAAATGAATCCCGTTTCAGTTGTCCTTAAATTGAAAAAACTTCTTTTTTATTATACCCTTCCCCGGGGTATAGTAAAGTCGTAAAAGCTCGGAAAAAGGAGGTGTGACACCTGTCATTTGGCCTTTGGCTTACTCCAAGGACTTCGCAGGTGACCTCGTCAGCTCCATTGTTGATCGCGGGAACGACCTCTACCTCACATGAGTGGGATGCATATTTTCCTGCACCTCCAGAGGCATCGACTGTTATTGATGCTCGTTCGATACGAGATGTGGATAATGGGCACCGACTTAGTTATGGCTCACCACCAAAGAATGCTAAGGATATTCCACAAGAGTTGGTTAGTTTATATTACTATTACTTATATTTTGTGTTTATCTCATTGATTATTCATAAATATCTAAAGCATTTTTTTTCGAAGCCATCATCCTCGCCCGTCGTGGAGGCCACTAGGTGCGACACTGGCATGCCCAAGACGGATGGTTATATTCAGGAGCCCGCCGAGACCATGGTAAGACATTTTAATTCTTTTTATGCAGTCAACCCCTACATTACTATATATTATATATTTCATATACTAAAATATGTCATTATTCTGTAGGTTACTGCTGCACCGACGGGCCATTTTACCAATGCTGCCAGCCTTACTGACGATTATACTGCAACTCATCCTCCGATAAAGAGACGTCTTGATAAGGATGATCCTGATAAAGTAGTCGGGCTGGATGGAGTGCGCCTGAGGCCAGCGGCTGTTTTAAAGTATAAAGGTTGTGGAACACATTAATTTTTTTTATTTTATGTACATATGACAATCAATAAATAATAGCAACTTTATCTACGGTTTAGTATTATATGTGCATTATGTTTTTATTTCTCATTTTTTTTGTTATTTTAATAGTAAAACTTGGCAAAACAAACATAGCAACTTAACATAATTTAAATTCGATACAACTAATGAAAATATATGACATGGAAAATATAAAGATAAAATACTACACTCAACACATACATATATTTGTTTAGTCACCATCGCCCATCATTCTCTGCTCCAACCTCTTAAAATTCTCTTCTATTTTTTTCTTTTCTTCTTCCGCCTCTTTTAGTTTCTCCTGCAGTGCCACAATTTGTTGTTAGTTTAGAGATCTGGCATTGGTATTCAGCGTTCATATTCCAAACATACTGCAAAATTGATTTGTAGTATTCCTGATTAATGGGTTCATCATACCATTCCTCAAAAATACAATGATTTCTGTTATTGCCTCCAAACCTGTATAGACACATCCAGTATCTGTGTCCAAAATTACCATCGAACCAACATGCCTTCATAATTGCACGTTTTCCACAATATCACCTTGGTGCGTCATTGCGTCCAAACATTTGTTAATGCAAGAAAAATGAAAATTTATGGAAAGTTTTGCTATTTGTTTTGGTTAAACGTAGAAAATAACTAAAATGTGCTAGTCATTTATAGGCAAGAAAAAACACATAACGTGGTATGTAACTGTGATATGCTTCGTGTGCTAACGATTCTTTACGGTACAAACTTTTCCAGAAGACAGCTTTTTTAGAACAATAGCTTTATCATGTCGACAAGACAATACACATAACATGGTATATAACCACCCTATGCTTCACGTGCTAATGATTCTTTACGGTACAATAATATTTTTTCAGAAGACAGCTTTTTCAGAACGGCAACCTTTTTAGGTTGATAGGACAATACATATAATGTGGTATGTAACCACGCTATGCTTCGTGTGCTAATGATTCTTTACGATATAACAAGAAAGCTTCTTAAACTGAACCAAGTCATATGTATTTCAAAGACCTTTTGAATAAACATTACAACATCCATTAAAAAAATGACACTATGTGTATTAATATTAAATATCAAAAAGATTGTTTTAAAGGTTATTTTTTTTAAATGGGTTTATGTTATATTGTTGTACTAAAGTATTAATGTTAAATATCAAAAATATTTAACAACAATGGAAACATAATTTTCTTTCATACATTCTACAAGATAAACAAGTACATACACTTATTACAACCGTATTACGAAAATAAAGTACTACATGTATTGTTGATAGTTGGGCACATTAGATGAATTTCCACCAGGAGCTGGATTACCACCGTCACCCAAACTAGCTGAAGGACATTTATAACAGTTGTGTCCTGTTTTCGAGCATATGCCACATTTACGCGCATAAATGGTATTACCAACATCCATTTAGTTTCGTATATACGTTTTTTTTTGCACTTGTAGCTTACACAAATAGTCCTTGTTACACACTATTTTAAATAGTTCTGGCGGCCAATAATGCTCAGGACCCACTGGCTACAACTGCCCACTATATGTGTTTAAGTATGCAAAAATACTGTATTGCTTATCAACGTATCGGGTTGCCACGTAACCTGTATGTTGAAATAACTTCATGGCATGTGACCACGACATGTGGTAGATGGACTATTTCCCACAAGAACACAATATGTTGGCTTCATTTATGGTGTGTGTATTTATTCCCCCGATTTAGATGGATAGCGATGCGAACTTCAAAACTATTTCGCTCATTATGTAGAAATGAATACCAATGTGCTCGCCTCCTATATTTCTCAAATGTTTTCATTAGTATTGGCATACATATAACACCTCTCTCCATCAATTCTGATGCACATTGAAAGACTAACATATTTGTAGTCAGGGTTCCCCATCGTTTGCTACCATCCACATGCAATATACACTTTTTAAGATCATGTCGCATCAACCAATAATAGGCTCATTCGTCTTCCTGCATTATTGATTCCACGCACCTCTTGAATTTGCACTCCTGATGATAGTTGCAGCCATCCACATTAAATTATGCAAGTCCTTAATAGGATGTGTCTTTTGGAAATTGGCTTTCAGGTGCCTCACACAGTAACGGTGGTATGCATACAGTTCCTGCCATTCAAACAAAAGCTATACAGAACTTAAAATACTGTCATAACGATCAGATATTAGACAAATACCTGAACGTTGTTTGACAACGTGCTCCTTCAAGTGGTTCAAAAATAGCATCCATATCTCTTGGCTTTCATTGGCACAAATAGCAAAATCTAGGGGAAATATTTGTCCATTAGCATCTACTGTAACGGCGATCAATAACTTAATATTATACTTTCCATAGACATGAGTGCCGTCTATGGATATTACCAGCCGGCAATACACAAGACTATCAATTGCTGGTTTAAATGCCCAAAACACGTATCTGAATATATATTTTGGTATTCTCGGACTCCGCTTAAGCTTCTATTTAATAACAGTCCCGGGGTGAAAGTGTTGCAATGCGGCCATGTACCTGGTTAGAGATGCAAATGACTTATCCCGGTCACCATAAATAATTTCAAATGCATGTTTGCGCCCGAAAAATATTTTTCTTTTGGTAATGGTACACCCATATTCCTGGTGAACAGATGTAATACACTCTTTGATCTTGTACCTCATGGGGGCATCAATGTGTGGAATCAAGATAAGAGAAATTAAGTAAACATCCAAGTTAAAGTGATTTCCGCTGAACGTGTCCATTTTATATTTGTGGGTGCTAATGTAATTACCCACAACCCACATATTTGTTTTTTTCTTCCTCGCACGCAGCATCCAATTATAACCCCTAAACTATCTATGACAAATAGCCTTATATACATCTGGAGATGACTCTCATACCATCATCTCACGACACTCTTTTACTCTGTACATTTTTACCCCTGATTAGGCGCGCCTTATCAGGAAAAAAACATGCCCTTTGACAGCACCGTTGGTCTAGATTCATCAAACATTTCTGCCTAAATTTTGTCAATATCCCTTGTGAGGGCATCCACATCCGGTATACTTGGCCAATGATCAAGGTAAGGAATATGCCTTGAATGAAATGGCACGTGGGAACTATATACTTTTGCTCTTTTCTGAGGTGGAGCATGTTCCCTCGTCAAATCAGGTTCGACATTCTCTTCCTCCTCCTCATCATCCTCGTCAAGGAAGGGTATGTCATCTCCAAACTCATCAGCATTGTTGTCATAATCATTATTCTCTTCCTGACTCTACATATCTGCCAGATCCCGAGTAAATACGTTGTCTTCGGGAAATTGAGTAAGGATAGGATCATCAAGTTGCTCGTTTTCACTGCACAACCAAAGAAATAAGAAGTTACTGAAATTGGTCCAAACAATACATATAACTTTATGTAGTCACTTACAAATCATAATGTGTTGATATACTATGATGCATATTATCTTGTTGATGCTGACTCCCAGATGGACCACTATAATCCAACACACCAAAACTAGGCATTCCAACTGGCCGTTGGTTCATAACTTGTAAAATTCATATCTGATCGGTACCCCCTGTGGAATATATGAGTGTTAATACAAATACAATACACAAAAATATACATCGTAACACAAAGGAAAATTGATGTTTACCACTCGGCTTGTGGATTATGTATATTAGGGGGAGAAATTATTTCCTCGCTCCTCATTCGCCTGTGGAGATAAGTTTAGATCCGGCCAAACTCTTTCACGTGGAACCTATTCAGCTAAAACTTCTCCATAATAACCACCTGATGATTGAGAGATTTCCCTACTTTGCGCAACCTTGTTATTGTGAATGTCTTTAGCCTTAATGTACATTTACAATAGTTTTATCACAATAAATTTTCGGTATTCATCCGGAGTCCCCAAAAAATCTCTCAGAGTTTCATCGTCTTCGATGTTAAACTCACATAATAAGAAACACCTTGTGGAGTCACAAAATACAGATATCTTTCGATTATTTTAAGATTCACCGAACGTTTGCTTACACTCATTTTTTTACATATCAACAATACCAATTTATCGTACTCCATTGTAAGTGGCAACTTAACATGAGACTGTGGAGATAAACTATAGGTTACTAAGTTATTCGCCACCATAACGTCACCCCCCCAATATAATGAAACCCTAATTCTTTGCTTATCAGACATGTTTTGAACAAATATATTTAGAATATGGAATTATTCATCAAACAACGGCCCCTTACACGCCCCAATCCAACGGGATTGCAGAAAGAAAGAATCATTCATTAAAGAAGATGATGAACGCATTATTGATAAGTTCTGGATTGCCACAGAACTTGTGGCGGGGAGCCGTTCTTACGGCTAGCCGAATACTAAATCGAGTACCCCATAGCAAAACACAATCCATTCCATATGAAAGATGGAAAGGAAGGAAGTCCAACTTGAATTATTTGAAAGTGTGGGGGTGTTTGGCAAAAGTGCAAGTTCCTAAACCCAAAATGGTAAAAATAGGACTGAAAATCGTTGATTGTGTTTTCATAGGATATGCGACCAATAGTAAAGCATATCGATTTCTGGTTCATAAATCAAAAAATCCCGACATTTACAATAATACGGTTATAGAATCAGATAATGCTGAGTTCTTTGAAAATATATATATCCGTATAAAAAGGAATGCGAGTCGATTGGTGAAAGATCTAAACGACCTCGGGAAGAAACAAAAGAAAGTACATCTAATCAGGAGGATCCAAGACGTAGTAAACATCAAAGAACGTCTACTTCATTTGGACCAGATTTTGTGACTTTCTTATTGGAGAATGAGTCTCGAAGATTTAAAGAAGCTATGTCTTCTTTGGAATCATTGTTCTGGAAAGAGTCAGTCAATAGTGAAATAGAATCCATATTGAACAACCATACATGGGAATTGGTTGATCTTCCTCCTGGAAATAAACCTTTGGGTAGTAAATGGCTTTTTAAAAGAAAAATGAAAGATGATGGCACTATTGATAAATTTAAGGCAAGACTTGTTGTCAAAAGGTATAGACAACGAGAAGGTCTTAACTACTTTGATGCATATTCTCCAGTGACGAGAATTACATCCATACAAACGCTAATAGCTTTAGCTGTAGTTTATGGTCTTGAAATTCATCAAATGGACGTAAAGACAACCTTCTTAAATGGAGATTTGGAGGAAGAAATCTACATGGAACAACCTGAAGGGTTTGTGGTTTCGGCTAAAGAAAAGAAGGTATGTAGACTTGTTAAGTCCCTCTACGGTCTAAAACAAGCACCCAAACAATGACATGCGAAATTTAACCAAACAATATTGTCAAATGGTTTTAAGATAAACGAATGTGATAAATATGTGTACATTAAAAATGTTCCAAATCACATAGTCATTGTTTGCCTATATGTGAATGATATGCTGATAATGAGTAATGACATTGCAAACATAAATGCTACTAAGCGTATGCTAACTAGCAAGTTTGATATGAAAGACCTGGGAGTTGCGGATTTAATTCTGGGGATTAAGATCCAAAAGACTCATCAAGGTCTGGAATTGTCCCAATATCATTATATTAAGACAATACTTGAAAAATTCAAGCATTTGGGCTTTAAAGTTGCAAAGACTCTAATTGACGTGAATCTTGCATTAGCAAAGAACAAGGGCCAAAGCATATCACAATTGAATTTTGCTCGTGTGTTGGGATGCTTAATGTACATCATGAATTGTACACGACCAGATATAGCTTGTGCTATAAGTAAACTGAGTCGATACACGAGCAATCCAGGTCAATCTCATTGGATGGCCATGAAACGAGTTTTGGGATATTTAGAACATACCCAAAACTTTGATTTGCACAACAGTAAATATCCTACGATGATTGAAGGATATTGTGATACAAATTGGATAACCGGTTCAACTGATTCGAAATCCACAAGTGGATATGTATTCACTATTGGTGGAGGAGCGGTATCTTGGAAGTCGTACAGACAAACTTGTATTACCTGCTCTACAATGGAGGCTGAGTTCATAACTTTAGATAAAGCCGGTGAAGAAGCTGAATGGCTCTGGAATTTCTTGGAAGACATTCCATTTTGGCCCAAACCGTTGGCACCAATATGCATACATTGCGATAGCCAAACGGCAATTGGAAGGGCTGGGAGCGTTATGTATAACAGTAAATCTCGTCATAGACGACGAAGACATAAAACCGTTAGGCAATTACTCTCTAGAGGAATTGTCACGATTGACTATGTAAAGTCAAGTGATAATGTGTCAGATCCACTTATAAAGACCTAACTAGAGAGATAGTTGAGAAATCATCGAGGGAAATTGGACTATGGCCGAGAACAAGTCATTGTGGCGGTAACTTTACCTAGAAGACTGGAGATCCCAAGATCTAGGTTCAAGGAGATCAAACAAAGTCATTAATGACGGTTCAACATTGTCAACAAAAATTTTGGCCCATTCTCGTGATGAGACAATGTTCAGTACCAAGGATAAAACATTAAGGCTTTTGAATGATTTCTAAATTTGATACGTAGTATATCAAATAGTGTATCTATAGGATGACATGTTTAGGAATCACCTATGTAAGTGTGAAGTGTTAGCCGCTTCAAGGAGAATTCTGCAAGGTCAATTCTCTACGCACTTATGAAACCAGGTGGTGTTCATGGCTGAAACGAACACAACAATGAAAACCAAAGACGGTTAAGGATTGATTGTGTGACTTATGGTTGTCTAGGTATACACTAAAGTTCGACGGTTCAAAGATATCAAATCTACCGATTGACCGAGTATATCCGACATAAGTTCACTACGGAAAGTTTAAAGGGAAACCTACTTATCCAGATGCAATTAATCCTTGCTTGCGAATCACACAAGTTTTTCATGCATACTTCCGTGATATAGCCATTCCCCATTCATGTGGGGGATTGTTGAGTTTTTATTTTTTATATGGAAAGATATTAAAAAAGAGGGTGAATGGGAAATGGAGGGAAAATGGAATTTTTGAGTAAAATTTAAGTTTCCCTCTCTCTTTTAATAAGATTGTCCCACATTGGTAGATGATAAGAATTTTGGTGGGTTTATATACAAATGCACTTCATGTAGCTCTTAAAGAATTAGGAAGAAGGCAAGTCTCGTGCCCTCATCGTCGTCGCTCGCTCGGCTCGGCTGCGGCTTCGGATTTGGCTACGGCTACGGCTTCGGCTTCGGCTTCGGCTTCGGCTTCGGCTTTGGCTACGGCTACGGCTTCGGATTTGGATTTGGATTTAGATTGTGTCAAATGATCGATTGATCGATTAATTTTTTGGACCAAATTTATTTGTTAATAGTAAATATTAACGTAATATTATCCGTGTTAGTAATGGATATTTTCCAATCCGTGTATTGTGTTACACCAACAAGCCGCCTAGTGCACCTCCCACCATGGCCAAGTGCTCCTCCCACCATTAAGGGTGACGGGTCTCAACTGACTGCTATAAATAGAGCAGCAGTTAGAGAGGATATACAGTCGATATACACTCTGTATACACTGGAAAAACGAATTGCAATCTGATATCCTCTTCAGTAAGAATTCAACATCGGCTATACATTGCATTCCTTCCTCTCAGAATTTTCATTCGACTTCTGAGTTGTCATCCCTTATTCTGCATTGTTTTTAACTACAAACAAAGCATCCGTAAGTGTGATTTGCTGCCGAACTTTGTGTTCGCTGAAACACTGAGGTTTGAAGTACCGCTACACCAGTGTGTAATTCGTTCTATCCTGGAAGGTAATAATCCATAACCTTGGGTACTAGGAGGGGATTAACTTTCTTAAGGAAATACTGTGAATTCAGTGGGCTCGAATTAATAAATGTTTCATTTATATTTACGTGTATACACTAACGTTTTATTTTTCCAGAATTATTATTTACAAATACAGGATAATAACCAAGGACCAACACAACATACCTAACCATTCAGGAGCATAGCGATGGGTGCCAAAATGTTTTTTTTTTGGTTGAAACCAAGTTTAAAATTTGATATATGTGTAAGAGCTAATATTTTTTATTGTTAAGTTTGTTTAAACTATAAGTAGACTGATTAAAGATGTGAATTTTCTTTAACCCATCTTTCTCACATGCTAACAAAAAACATGTTGTTAATCCATGTTGCTAATATGATCTAACAATTTCAGAAGGGGTAAAGTAACAGAAATTTTTGAGAGGACCAAATTCATAGCTTAAACATACTGTATCATTTAGGCAATGGACAATCTCGGCATACAGAAAATATCTATCTTGAGAGGTTTTTAGCACTTTTCACAAGCCATAATAGCTGTACCGCTGTCAGAAAAGAATAATCACATCCTAAACGATCTCGGCCGCAGCCTTCACAGAAGAGTAAAAATTACAACCCCCTGAAAAAATAAATAAATAAATAAATAAATAAAAGCTTAAAATTTTGTAGAACCTTCTGAAACAGGATGTCATTAAAGTCAAGTCTACCAAGGACTAAAACCAATAGAAATTAGGGCATTACTCTAATCCATAAATACAGACTTGTTTATTAAAATAAATAAAAATTAACAAAGAATGTGTAATTCTCCGCAAAAATGTAGACCTTAAAAATGATTTTTATATAAGATTTTACTCACATATTCATCACATAATGAAGTGCAGCAGCAATGTGGAAGTTTTTCCACTGGGTTTATTGCCAACTTCCATTATTTTGGAGCACTTTTACAAAATCAATCTCAAGGATCAACGTGTTTCTTCAGCTTCCCTTAGATTCCATTAGGTTGTCAATTAGTTTAACGGAAAAGGCCTAAAAATGCATTTAATTTTCAGAAATGGTCTATTCATGCCATCCGTTAAAAAAATACTCATTTCATGCCACTGTCGTAAAAAAAATGGCTCATCCATACCATTATTGACTAAGAGTAGTGGCATAGATGGACCAAATAAAAATTGAGTTGTTAGTCAATAATGACATGGATGGGCCATTTCTTTAACGACGGTGGCATGAAAATAGCAATTTTTTAACGTATGACATGGATAAACCATTTCTGAAAGTTGAGCGGCATTTTTAGGCATTTTCCGTTAGTTTAATAATAGCAAGAATCACACAGGTTCTGAAAGAACCTATTGAGTAATTAAAAGAGAATTTTTCATAAAGCAAAATCTTTTTGGTCTAATTAGCCATTTATAGATACTTTTTGCTATATTACATGTCATAGATACCTTTTATGTTTTTATACAATGTATTTTATGTATTTAAGCTGTTGTATTCATTAATACAACGGAAAAGGCCTAAAAATGCCACTCAACTTTCAGAAATGGTCTATCCATGCCATCCGTTAAAAAAATGCTCCTTTCATGCCACTGCCGTTACACATTTGGCCAATCCATGCCATTATTGACTAACGGCAGTGGCATGGATGGGCCAAATAAAAATTGAGTCGTTAGTCAATAATGGCATGGATGTGCCAAATGCGTAATGGCAGTGGCATGAGATGAGCATTTTTTAACGGATGGCATGAATAGACCATTTCTGAAAGTTGAGTGGCATTTTTAGGCCTTTTTCATTAATACAATAGAAAATATAGGCGTTAAAAAGGGAATTCCAACTAAGTTTGATATGTATTTAACTGTATTCAAGCGGCATTAACGTGAAAACAGTAACGTATCTGTGCAAAATGTGGAAGGTTAGACTAGTTAAAAATGGAAGGAAATCAAATCAATGATATTCTCCTAATTTAACTCAACGAACAAAAACTGCCCTATTTTTGCAGTAGAGCTTGGTACTGCACGAGTTTCTACAATTGAGCTTGGTACTGCACTGTTCAACAAGGAGAGTTCTGACGTCAAGGAAATAAAAGAACAGGTTTCAAAATTGCCATAATTTTTGTTTATCAGTGAACTTATAGGCATGAATTGCTTTTCCCTTCTACAATGTAGATAACAAAAAGACAATTCTTTTCTTCAAAAGATCTAGTCCAAAAGAATTGCATTTGGATTTTAAGTTTTAGTTTTTCCCCTTCAACAGACTGCCGGTCTTAAGGCAGCCTTAGCAAGGAAGGAAGAAGAGCAAGGGCGCCACCCAACTTCCAGATCAAGTACTCCAAAAAGAGTCAGAACAGGATCATGCAGATCTTCTCTTTCTTCTAGTTGCCAGAGTATGGTAGACCTTTCAAGCCATCATATCCAGAGCATGAATACAACTGAATACAATTATTTTTAAATACAACTACCATTAATACATATGAATACAACTCAATTAAAACACATACAAGACATATTTTTCGAAGATCTGATATGAATACAACTGAATATAACTAAAAACATGCTGCAAAAACTATTCGTATACATCATAATACAACTAACAAAGCTGTATTATATGTAATTTTAATATGTATTGTCATGACGTATCCTTCTAATGTTTTTGTTATCTATCCTTTTTCATAAAGTATAGCAGACTTTTGATAAGTTCTGCACTAATTACAGTTGATATTCTGCTGGTCTAAATATATGATGTATTCATCTATATGCTAATATTTCAGTTGTATGTAACTTAGTAATTCAGCATTATACATTTGGTAATTCGGTTATATGTGCTCAAAACTTATATTTCTATTTTTAAATGTAGGCGGCACCATCAATTAAATAATTATATACGGTTAACGATGGTGGGAGGAATTACACAGTCTGCCTGTTAGAGAAAAAATGTATTTGTAGGAGGTTCCAAGTTGATTAATTGCCATGCCAACATGCTTGGGCTATATTGAAGAGCAAGTTTCTAATGCCAGAAGAATATTTCTCTAACTATTACAAACCAAATACAATTGTAATGACATATGATGTGCCAGTGTACCCACTACCGGACAAAAATGACTAGAATATACCAGAACATGTTAAAGAGGAGGTTGTACTACTACCCAAATGGAAAAGACCTCTTGGAAGACCAAAGAAGAAGAGCGATAAAACTTTAAGTGAATTGCTACAGCCGAAAAATCAACATTCATGTAGCATATGTGGGTAGGGAGGACATTACAAGCTAATGTGTAGAAATGCTCCACGTAATAAAATAGTTAATACTCTGACATGTATTGGTGCTTCAAAGATTTGTCAATACTTATGATGACATTGTCAAGTAATAAATTCTCATTGTCAAGAAATATATTCTGAAATGACTTTCATGAATAGATTCTGAATACATATAGTTGCCTTAATATGATGACCCGGCCCGTCGTCACGTGAATTACCGTCCCGTTTTCCCCATATTATGTTTCTCTATATTTCAATATCAGTATTTGAGTTGATCGGATAGAATTGAATTGGTTTTAGTTGGAAATGAAGCACTTAGCCTCTTAGAAGGAAGCTTGTATTGGAAAAGTCAACCGGAAGTTGACTATATAGTTAGAGGGCTCGGATGTAAATTCTAGTAATTTGGTTAGCTTCAGGGAATGATTTGTGACTTAGGAGTGCGATCGGAATTGATTTTGGAGGCTCGGTGTAGAATTAGGCTTGAATTGGCGAAGTTTGAATTTTGGCGAATTTCGATTGATAGGTGAGATTTTGATCCGAGGGCCGGAATGGAATTCCGAGAGTTGCGGTAGCTCCGTTAGGTGATTTTGGATATGCGTGCAAAGTTTCAGGTCAGTCGAAGGTGTTTAGGTCGGGTTTTGATCGAATGTGCAATTCGGAAGTTCTTGAGAAAACTTAGGCTTTGATTTGAGGATAATTGAGGATTTTGATGTTAATGATAGAGTTTCGATGGTTCGAGCGAGTTTTAATAAGGTAATAGATCATGTCTGTACTTTTGGTTGAGGTCCCAGGGGCCTCGGTGTGATTTCGGGTGGTTAAACGGGAATTTTGAAGCATGTTGCAGGCCTGATTTTTATGGCCTCGGGTATTTCCGAATCTGTGGAAAAGGAGCCGCAGAAGCGGTTCCGTAGATGCAGCGTGGAGGTCGCAGAAGCGGTCCTTTGAGGGCTTGGCATATTCCGCAGAAG
>MU740838.1:125962-207793 GCA_026770625.1 Nicotiana glauca | reverse complement strand
CCACGAACAGCCACAGCGTCGTCCAGTCAGCTCCATCGCCAAACGACCCTTAACCAGTCCGTCATTCACCACCAGCCGACCTGCTATCCGCCATTTCTGCTCTTTCGTCGTCAACCAGTCACCAGTCCATCGACCAGCTTTAGTCCGTCAACAAACACCTCCTCACGACCAGGCAGTGAACCAGTCGACCACTGTCTGCTCGTCGCCTTCTCTAGTCGAACACCACGGAATAGCGTCTAGTTCACCACACCTGCATTTACATTTTCGACTGCATTTAGGAGCACACCAGCTTCAAGTTCTTCATCCCCATTTCAACAACGCCAGCCTTTCCGTCGGGTTTCGAAGCTTCCTTGTCGAGGTCGTCCGGGTGAGGGTCTGTCGAGTCTCCGTTCGCGGTTCATTTCTTCATTTCATCGCTGTCCAAGGTTTCCGGTTCGGATCCGGAGTTCTAGCAATTTGAGGTCCGTTATCTTTATTTGACTGTATTTGGTATGTTTAGTTTTATTCACTGTTATGAGCAATTAAAAGCAATAAATGCATAAATGTACTGATTATTTTTAAGACGTATAATGCCAAGCTAAATGCTCTCAACGATTTGTTATCACAAAGGAATCAATTGTTAATAGTTTGTTAGCATAATGTTGTCATGCTTGGAGTCTAGATCTAGTTAACCACGAACTGGTATAGATACTGCCTATATGAATATGCTTTAATGGAGTGTATGTTTTAATGTGAGTAGAGTTGTTTGAATGGAACATATATTAATGCTAAAGATATGCATGAATTACTGAGCAATAGCCTCGCAACACTCCCAAAGATTAGGAAAAATAATTCAAATGCGCTAGTCGCTTTAGGTGCAATTAATAAATCATTGTGATTATTGGTACGGTTCCCGTGACATGGTTACGATGCCTAAAATTCGGGGGGTGCATTTCATGTAACCCGATCATAACGACTCTGGATAATCTTAGTGAATAAATTAGGATTTCTTTAGAGACAAATAAAGTAGAGAATCGTAGTTGGTTTTAGGTTTGCCTTTCAAAAATAAAAAATAAAAATGAGATGAGTCTCGCATAATAAAAATGCAACAAACTGCGGGGCCCTCATAAAAGTATATATTTAAGTACTTAGACTTCGGGACGAGCCATTCAGCGAATTTCACGGCCTTCCCCAAAATAATAACGCGTTAGACTCTTTAGGCGCGTATTTTAATAACATTACCTCCTTAAACACGGGTGCACATTTATGTGACCCAAATCCAGATCTTAACGAAGTCGAAATGTATCGATAATCACGGTACATTGATTGTGACGTGGTTCGAGAT
Organism: Nicotiana glauca; assembly: GCA_026770625.1. Taxonomy (NCBI): domain Eukaryota; kingdom Viridiplantae; phylum Streptophyta; class Magnoliopsida; order Solanales; family Solanaceae; genus Nicotiana; species Nicotiana glauca. The sequence continues at coordinate 206,469 of MU740838.1, read as the reverse complement.
ACATTTTCACGACGTTGTAATTCTCTTTAAAAATAATAAATAGCAAAAGCGGTTTATTAGCCTTTAAATAATAAATGAGACGAGCCTCGCCAAATAACACGCAAATTGCGGGGCCCTCAATAGATGGTTATTTTTAATGCTTAAATTTCGGGACAGGCCGTTTAGCTAATTTTACGGCCTTCTCAAAATAACGATACGCTAGTCGCTTTAGGCGCGCCTTTAATAATTTATTTTCTTAAACTCAGGTGCACATTTATGTGACCAAAACCCAAATCTCAACGAAGTCAAAATGTGTTAAAGGCCACAGGCGTACTGGTACGGTGTGGTCCGAAATATATTTTCACGGCGTTGCAATTCTTTGCTAAAATAATAATAATAATATTCAAAGCGGTTAAAAGTTAAAATTTGCACATAAGCTAAATCATGTTATAAAATCAGATAATTAAGCCAAATATAACAGTTAAGCAACCGTGCTAGAACCACGGAACTCGGAAATGCCTAACACCTTCTCCCGGGTTAACAGAATTCCTTACTTAGATTTTTGGTTCGTAGAATGTAATATAGAGTCAACTTTTTACTCGATTCGGGATTCAAACCGGTGACTTGGGACACCATAAATCTCCCAAGTGGCGACTCTGAATTAAATAAATAAATCCCGTTTCGATTGTCCTTTAATTGGAAAAACTCCCTTTACCACGCCTTTCGCGGGGTGCGGTAGCGCCAAAAGGAGGTGTGACAGTAGCCTCTGGGGGATAAATACAGAGGTCTCCGTACCGATCCCTCAGACTCTACCGAGCTTGTCCGTGAGTTCTGAGACCCAAGTAACCTAGTGCTCAGATACCAACTTGTCACGACCCTAATTTTCCACCACCGGGGTCGTGATGGCGCCAACTATCGGAGCTAGGCAACCCAACTATTTAAACCTTTCTCAAATTTTTTATCTAGAACAATATAATAAACTGAAATAAATACTTAAAATATGCGGAAGACTTTTAACAAAAACGATATCATAATGCAGAAGTTTAAATCATAACTCTACCCAGCATCTGGTGTCACCACTCACGGACTACTAAGGAGTACTAAAGACATCAGTCTGAAAGAAAATACACAAGAGTCTGTCTCGATACAAATAAACAAACTAAGGTGACATAGATGAGACTCCGAGCCCGCGGACGTCAGCTAAGCTACCTGAGAGTCTCTGGACTGAAGGTCAGCTCCCGGTATAGAACTGCTGCGGCGGTCCGTAAGCTGCCTCCTGATCTGTGCACAAAAAGGCACAGAAGTGTAGCATCAGCACAACCGACCCCATGTGCTGGTAAGTGCCTCGCCTAACCCCGGCGAGGTAGTGACGAGGCTAGACAGGACCTACAACAAACAACCTGTACGGATATATATACAATAACAGGAGAATACGCTAATCTAAACAATTAAAAGGGGAGGGAAGCATGCTGGGGGGTACAACAGTTCAAATACAGAAATCGGCTAACAAGAGTGAAAACTGAGCAAGTAATAATTGATAAAGAAATACCGGAAAGCTCAACACACATAACAATATACTCAGTCCATATTCCCGTTGTGGCGCGCAACCTGATCCTCAACATTTAACACTGTTGCGGCGTGCAACCCGATCCTCGACAATTAATCTATTGTGGCGTGCAACCCGATCCTCAACATTTAACACCGTTGCGGCGTGCAACCCGATCCTCAACATTTACCAACAAAACTTACCCAACGTCATTCGCAACTCAGGTGCGAGGGGAGTAACATCACAAATACAAAAGTCCCAATGTGGGAATACATTTAACAACTCAAATATCCCGGCAAGGGAGTGTTCAATTTATACCAAAAATCCCGGCAAGGGGGTATTCAATTTATACCAAAATCTCGGCAAGGGAGTATTCAATCACAACTCCTTTCAATACTTCCATCTATTACTCAATGGTAGTTATCATTCGAGCCAACACTCTAAAGTGTTAATATTTCATGATTTATCCTCCAACTCTTCACATTTTGTAGTTATCATTCATTAGCTTAGAAGAGTTTCAAATTATCTCAAAACAAGTACAAAAAAAGACTCACGGTCATGGTAGACTCTTGTGTATAGACACTCGTNGGTCCGAAAATAGCAATCAAGCCTCTAACACCGCCTTTCCTCTAGAATCCAACTCCGAAACAACAATATCTAGCCATAATTCGATTCAATAAGAGCTCAAAAACATAATCCCATAGTCTAGAAATAGAATTCCCTTCATTCTTCCAAAAATAGCAAAATCCAACACCGGGCCCACATGGTTCAAACTCGATGCTCGGACCAAATTCCAATCACCCATAACCCCACGAGTTCAAATATATAATTTGTTTTAAGATTCGACCTCAAATTGAGGTTGAATCACCCAAAATCCCAAAAGCCCTAGTTCTACACAAATCCCTTAATTTCTACCTTGAATTTATTTTTTTAGGCCTAGAATCTAGTGATTAGTGATGAAATGAAGAGAAAACGAGGTTAGGAACACTTACCTATAAAGCTATGGAGGAAGGTTTCTTCAAATTTCGTCTATGGGATGTGGGGAAGAAGATGGGTTTTGAAAAAGTGATAAAATTCCCGTGCTACTTTTCTGTTTTTCTTTAAAAATCACTGAAGGGTTTTAACCCTACGCGATCGCGAGATAGGGAGTGCGATCGCGGAGAAGGAAAACTGGGAGCTTCGCGATCGCGTGACGTCTGATGCGAACGCGTAGATGAAGGTTACTGGGGTCAAAACTCTAGCTTACGCGATCGCGTGACTGAGTACGTGATCGCATAGTAGGGGACTACTAGGCTACGTGAACGCAGGAAGGGATCCGCGAACGCGAAGGAGGGAATGCCAAAGTAGTGCGATCGCGTGGATGAGGCCGCGATCGCGTAGAACAAAATCTCTGTGCAAAAATTGCAGAAAATCTGCAAACTTTTCTAAGTCCAAAACACCCTGATACCTATTCGAAACTCACTCGAGCCCTCGGGGCTCCAAACCAACCACACACACTAACTCAATAACATCTTACGAACTTGCTCGAGCGATCAAATCGCCAAAATAACATCAAAATCAAAGAATCAACCCCCAAAACTCATAATTTCATTTCAAAGTTCATAACTTCCAAATTTCCCATTTTTAGTCCGAAACACGTCAAACGACGTCCTATTTCAACCAAACTTTACAGATAGCGCTTAACTAATATATATATGACCTGTACCGGGCATCGAAACGAGAATACGAGCCCGATACCATTACTTTTGATCAAATTTCATTTTTATTTTCTTTAAACATTTCCAGAAAACAATTTCACAGAAAAATTCATTTCTCGGGCCTGGGACCTCGGAATTCAATTCCCGGCATACGCCCAAGTCCCATATTTTTCTACAGACCTCCCGAGATCGTCAAATCACGGGTTTGGGTCCGTTTACCCAAAATGTTGACCAAAGTCAACTATATCAATATTAATACCATAATTCTTCAAATTTTTCACAGAATTCACATATTTTAACATAAAACTTTCCGGCTTCGCGCCCGGACTACGCACGCAAATCGAGGCAACTAGAAATGAGGTTTTCAAGGCCTCAGAAGCGCGGAAAAGGGAGAAATACGGTGATTACCCTTTAGGTCGTCACATGCTAGAACCATGAATACCGGGGGTGCCTAACACCTTCCCTCGGGTTAACAGAATTTCTTATTCGGAATTTCTGGTTCGCAGACTCTTTAAAAATAAAACTTCCTCGATTTGGGATTTAAAATAAATTGGTGACTTGGGACACCTTAATTTATTCCAAGTGGCGACTCTGATTACATAAATAATATCATTTTGAATAATGTCACTTTAATTCGAAAAACTCCCATATCCCCTCGGGCGGGTAAAAAAGGAGGTGTGACAGCTCTGGAGACTCTACTGGGGAAAGAACCTAGAACTTCCGATTCAGGGTTCAAGAATTCGAGCTTTTTAATGCGATTTTTATTTGGCTTTATTGTTGATATTACTATTGCGGACTTAAAGTGCTAATTGTCATTTACCCCTTTGATATTACTTGAACTGTATTTAAATGTCTTCTTACGCCACCCCTCTGAGTCTTCTGAAAATGGTGTACACGTTCGCGTGGCCCGCTTTTTTTGTAGAAATTGTCCGGTACATTGTCCCCTCTTCGGCCCCAATTGTCCGCTCGGGTAACCCAAGTCTAGACCACAAACCCCTGGTTAAACCTAGAATAACGTAACCTCATGCCGGATCCCTAGTAGAAACGATTATTTGCATCATGTGCATTTGACCTTGTGGACTTAACACGTGGGTTGGGTCCGTCTAGGACAGGTATACTCAAAATAAAGGACCATCCTAATGCATCCTATGTACTATGTGAATATTTATATGTTTCGTCTTTCGTCTTGACTGGCTAGGAAAAGGAAATAAGGATAAAAACCAAGAGTGAAGTAGGAGAGGAAATTTGCCCGATTTGTAAAAATCCCGATATTTGAAAATATCCTGAAACTCTGCCAAAACTTTTGAAAAAAGGGGAAAAAATGAAAATGTATTTAAAAAAGAAGAAGTGAAAAGTGAGTTAAATATCATATTTGTTTTTATGTCAAAACTGACCGAACTACGTAGGTTTGATTCACACCGGATGTGGGATACGTAGGAAACCCACATAAGGTTTGGCCTCATTTTTACAAATAATAAAATAAAAGGGTGGTTTAGGGCTTGGTCAAAATAATAAGCCGACCCAACTTCGGTTGTATTTTAAGTTGTTTCTTACCGGAATAGCCTCAGATTGCATTTCAATTATCGAAAGGCTATTTTCGGGAAGAACGGGCAAGTTTGTTTAAAAGGTGTCTTTTCAATTAAATACTTACCCCCGAGCTCAAAATTTGTTTGGAATTGTTAAGGGGCCACGTTTACAAAAAATGTTATTTTTTCTAAAGTATCAATAAAAGGGGTCTTTGTCTGTTGATTTCCTTCAGAAAACTTGTTTTGCAAAAAGAGTCCACAAGAGTCAACCCTAACCTTAAACCTCCGCAGGTACAAATAAATATTGTCCAGTCCATCATAGGATGGGCTCGGTTGCAGCTTTGCAGGTGGTGGGATGATTTAGATGAATATGGCCAAGGTTGGGTGAAAGAACAATTGAGCTCCCTGATAGACATCATGCACATCAAACCCTGGGAGGATATAATCGAAGCCTTGGTAGCCTTTTGGGATCCCGTCCATAATATGTTTCGTTTCTCGTATTTTGAGCTCACCCCCACTTTGCTCAGGTTCTCATCGACAAAAAAGACCACAAACTTGTCCCATTAGTGCTGGTGGACATTTACCAGGCATTAACCTTGTGCAAATCTGGGGCTCAATTTTTTTAAGGTCACAATGTTCTTCTTCAAATGTGGATGATCGAACACCTTCACCGTCACCCTAAGTTCATGAGATATGTTTCGGATGGGAACAATTTCATCAATAATATGAGGAAAGGATGAAAGTCTTCAAACCGCCAGAAGGGTTTAAAGCTTGGGTTCTGATTTGGGAAAATTGAAAGCAAATCAAATTGAATGGACCATAGGATGACTCCCTATAATAGAAGTCATATACATGACTGCTTCAAAGGGCTACTTGATGATGATGGACGTGAGAAGTATACAACCATATGCACCACAAAGAGTTTTGAGGTAATTGGGAAGATATCAGGTGATACCCAAAGAGGTAGATCTAAGCACCCAATTTATTGAATTACACCCAGAAGCAACGCTACCCGAGGCTTTAGTTCAAGGGGACTGGAATGGATGTCGGTATCTAAAAAATGACACCCAGGTACCAGACCCGGCTAAGGTCGAAGTTCATCCCAATTATGCTGCTTGGTTTAAAAGAAGTTTTTATGTGAACAATGAGCCGGAGCCGGAGCCCGAATCCGAGAGGCCTGCCAAAAGGCCTCATGTTCAAGCCTTTGATGACAAAATTCAGGAAAGGTTAGCTTGGTGGGAAAAGGAAAAGAAATATCAAGCCAGCATTCACGCTTTGCGAGAAGAGTTAAGAAATGTCACCTTCAACAATGATCTACATGCATAACAGGCCGAGGGTGAGAGGAAAAGGTTAATTCAAGAAAATGAAGCTCTCAGGGCCTAGGTTCGATAGCTCAAAATAGCAGCCGAGAATCCGGGCCGAAGTAGGAAAGATGAAAGGCTCATTTACAACCTTACCCAAAAGGTTTGTGACTATGAAGATGATCTGCAGAAAGCTAAGTCTGAGATAGAAAAAGCACGAACAAAGTTGGCTAAAAATGCAGATAGGCATGCAGCTTTCGTTCAACAGATGAAAGAAAGATATGAAATAGGAGTCACATGTGGGGAAAAGGAGATTAGCAACCTCGAAAGTAAAATGGCTAAATAAGCCAAGAATTTTAAAGCCGAGAGAAAATATTGCTACGCTTTGATGGAACGGTTGGAGGTGGGCCTACAATAGTTGCAAGAGCAGAATCACACTGCCACCCAGGTCTTAGAGGATAGATCCCAGCAGATTGGGCGTTTGTTGCAACAAAAGGGCAGCATAAGAGAAAGGGTTAGAAGGGTCGCTGACTACATCATGATGAAATGCAGTGAGTGTGAGAAAATGATCAGATCAATGTTCTTTGCCACTGTAATGATCTTTGTCCGCCAGATAATGGAGGATCTCTATCGTCTTCAAGATGACATGGCGTGTAGTCCCACAGCAAGACCAGTAGGGGTTCCTAGGACAGAGTTGGAGGCACTGATATAATCGTGATTGTATTTTCTTTTTCAAGTCTATATTTTCATTTTTAAAAGTATGTTTCGAGTTTGTTTGAAATTTTAAATTCCTAGTAAAACTATGTCTTGAGTTTGTTTGAAGTTTTAAAGTCCTAGAAAAAGTATGTTTCGAGTCTTTTGTAATTCAGTAAAGTAGAGGTTGTATTAATGAAAATTTGAAAAACCACAAAAAATTGTTTGTTTATTTTTCGCATTTACTTCTTGAACTACATAATGATCTGATTCACGCAGTATCGTGATACGTACGTAATCCTCATTGGATCCGATCATGATTTTTTCAAATAACTCAAATAATAGAGGGATGAGAAGGGAAAGAACCGAAAGAAAAACCAAAAAGAAAGAAAAAGAGAGCCAAATAAATACCAAAAGAAAACGAAAAAAGGCAAGGAAAGAGAGGAAAGAAAAGAGTGGAAAATGGGAATGAGAGGAGAAGCACAAAAGGCCAAAGTGGAAAGAAAAGAAAATTGAAGAAAATAAGTAGAGCTGGGATGAAACATGCAACCGTTGCAAAACATGTAGAAACACATTCAACTGTGTAGGTTCATCACACCCCAACGTGTGATTACCTATGTGTTAATTGCTTCAAACTGACCTATTTGTTGTCTACTGTTAAGTACAGGTTCTATAGTGGGGTGGCTGGTTTTGTGGTAGTCTGGCTTCACATCCATACTTCATGAGGTCAAAAGGAAGCATTGAAATGTCTTCGGAAATTCCTCTGCCAACAGTTCCTATTTCGGAGGATAGTCCGATCTCGGCTATCCCAACTTTTGAGTCTGCAACTGCTGAGAAAAATAGAATTCTACGTCTCCGCATGATGGATATGTGGGACACCTGTGCAAACGGGAAAGAACCACCAAGTGCAATCCCGGTATTCCCTGAGCTTTTTCCTAGGGCAAGTGGGACCTCCAACATCCCCATAAGTTATCCAAATACCCCACTGGGATATTCTACCATTTCAGCCCACTTTGCTGGAACACCTTTCGAGGCTCGCCCCTCGGTGTTAGCTTTAGGTGCGGCTTCAAACATATTCACCGCGCCACCTTGTTCATCTACGACACAACCTGCTTTACCCAGGCCTAGCTTTGATCCATCTTCCTTCACATTTCAAGCACCATCTTTCCCATTGGAACCTACCCAGTTTACTACCAAAACTTACCCTCAGCCACTTCGGTACAAGTTCATCGCAGGGTAGGAGAAAACCACAAAAAACCCTGAACAAGAGGAGATTACCAGAAAGATAAGAAGCATGGAGCAAAGTCTCAAAAATATATAGGGCCTGAGTGGGCAAACGAGCGTATCTTATGCAGACCTGTACATGTTCCCACACGTACATCTACCCTTGGGTTTCAAAACCTATATGTTTGAAAAATATGAAGGGCATGGGGATCTCATTTTCCACCTCAAAAGGTACTGCAACCAACAGCGGGGAGCGAGTGGAAAAGAGGAACTTCTCCTGGCCTACTTTGGAGAGAGTTAGGTCGGCATCGCTTCAGAATGGCATATGGATCAAGATATATCTCATTGGAATATCTTGGACGACCTGGCTCGGGACTTTGTCAGGCAGTTTCAATATAACATCGACATCGCCCCTGACAGGAATTCATTGTCAAATATAAAGAAGAAGTCCTCGGTGAGCTTCTGAGAGTATACTGTCAAATGGCGCGAACAAGCGGCCAGAGTCGAGCCTCTAATAGACAAAATAGAGATGGTTAGTGTCTTTCTTCAAGCCCAAGAGGCTGATTATTATCGAAACATGATGTCTGCGATGGGGAAGCCATTTTCCCAAGCCATCAAAATCTGTGAAATGGTTGAAAATGGGTTGAAAACAAGGCAAATCTTGAGTCAGTTTGCTATAAGGGCTACCTCCCAAGCAATCTAAGGCGGTTCTGGAGGAGTAGCAAACCGAAAGAAGAAGGAAGAAGCAGCAATGGCAACTTCAAGTGCAAGAAAACCCCATCCACCCATACCTTATTTCTATGAAAGAACCCCACAACACTACTATCCCTATCATGATGCGGCCTATGCTATGGCTCCTCAGCCATATGGCCATAACAAGCCGCCAAGGAAAACAAACTTCACACCCAATGGTGAGTCATATTCTATCCTCTTCCCCAAATTGGTCCAAATAGGTTTGTTGCAACCTGTACCCCCGAATAGGCAAAACCTAGAGTCACCTTCTTACTAACCTGGCCCCCGGTCTGCCTATCATTCAGGGGACAAAAGGGCATAGTACAGGTAATTGTTGGACCTTGAAGAGGGCCATGGAAGGTCTGATAAAATAAACGATAATAGTGCTAAGGGACGAAGACATTCCTACTGTAACCAACAATCCATTACCGGCTCACAACAATGGGTCGATTATTGGAATGATTTGTGAAGATAGAGAGTTTGACCTAGCTCTAAAAGCCATCATTGACATAGCCGATGTGGAAAGGAAACCAAAAGCTATCGTAAAATAAGACGAAGGGAATCAACCTACCCCTCGGAGTACGAAAAAGAAAGAGGAAACCAAAGCTGGGACAGCGCCCTTGAAAGATGTCGTTCTCTATTTCCCCCGAGGCCGAAAGAAAGAACATATGTCATTAAGTCCTCCTAGAAGGATTGAGCTAAACAAGGGAGCTAAAATGTCTGTGCCCAAAGGGACCTACGTGGTTCGGGGACCAATAATTCCACCAAGTCTGAATGAGCCCGTGTTTATTGGCCACGCACCGCAAAGGCCCATGACAGATCCCACTGTCGTTCCATGGAACTACAACAAAGCAGTAGTGACTTACAAGGATAAAGAGATCTCGGGAGAAGTTAAGGGAATGCACCCGGCTGAGAAGTAACTCAATCTAGAGGAAATGAATAATGCTACAAAGAAGCTTTTCCTACCTAATAAGCCAATGAGTGTTGAAGAAGCAGAAGAGTTCTTCACAAAAATGAAAATGGCGGACTATAAGATAATGGACCAACTTCCGAAGTTTCTTGCTCAAGTCTCTTTGTTGTCCTTGCTTATAGATTCAACTGAACATCAAAAAGTGTTGATCAAGACTCTCAATGAGGCATACATGCCCGTTGAAACAACTATGGAACAACTAGAGAGGATGGCGGAGAGGTTTTTTACCGTCAATCAAATCTCTTTCAGCAAGAATGATTTTCCCTCGGAAGGGGCTGCACACAACAAAGCTCTTCACCTGACAGTTAAATGCGAGGGGTATTACGTGAAAATGGTCATGCTAGATGGTGGTTCTAAGGTAGATATTTGCCCTCTCTCAAATTTGCAATGAATGGAAATCGGTACTGAGAGAATTAGGCCCAACAACGTCTGTGTGCGTGCCTTTGATGGCATTAAGAGAGATACAATAGGAGAGATTGATCTGATTCTGACTATCCGCCTTGTGGATTTTGAGGTGACCTTTCAGGTCATGGACATGAATATTTCTTATAATTTCCTCTTGGGAAGACCTTGTATTCATGCAGTAGGGGTTGTGCCTTCCACTCTCCACCAGATGGTGAAATTCGGACATGAAGATCAGGAGATTGTAGTTCACGGAGAAGATGAGCAATCAATTTACCGGAACCCGTCAGTCCCTTGTCTTGAAGCTAGAGAATGAAGTGAACATATAGTCTATCAGGCTTTTAAGGTTGTGGTCGTGGACCAATGTGAAGAAGGAAACCCTTGCCCTCAACCCTTTCTCTCAAATATATCAATTGTGGTTGCCATAGAAATGATGAGACGTGGATACAAATTCGGGAAGGGGGTTGGGACTTCATTGCAAGGAAATACTGAACCTATCACTCTGGCTGCTAGTGAGAAGTTCTTTGGGGTAGGTTTCGAACCCATATCAGCTGATGGAAAATGGGCGGATGAAAGGAGGAACAATGGTTGGTTCTTGCCTAGGCCGATTCCACATATTTATAAAATATTTGTCAGGCCTAAATACAATGAGGAAGAGGAAGATGAGGCCTTCACGGCCAAGGAAATTGAAGAAATTTGTAGGGCTATGAGGAAGGTGCTGTATGAAACCCACATGGTCCAACCAGGGGAAGGCTCAAGCACCGCCGAGGTTCTATACATGTGACCCAATGCAAAACTTCAAAATTGGAAGGCTACTCCATTCCTAATCAGGCGGGAATCCCGGTAGTCCAGTCCTGCCACTTCTTCTGTATCATGAGTTATTTCAGGGTGTAACTCGGATGTTTTCTTTAGTTTCCTGTCTTTAATTTCCAATGTAAACCCCGTTATCTTCTAATTCGATGAAATGAAATCAATATTTCATTGTTCATCTCTCTACTCTTTCTGATTTTTATTATTTTTTCTCTTATTTTTATTTCATTTCTAATAATGCGGCTTTAAATAACATTACAGCTTACGGTCTTTATGCTCAGATCCAAACACGATGTCTAACTGTGAAATAATGAGCCAAGAACCGGAATATGATGAAAAAGAGGCTATTAGGGAAATAAATCAAAAATTGGAACAATTTGAGAATAAACCTAAGCCAAACTCAAATGATACCGAGCCGGTTAATTTGGGTAGTTTTGAAGAAGTCAAGGAAACCAAGATAAACATTTACGTAGATGAAAAAACTCAGGATGCATTGATCCAACTTTTCTTTGAATTCAAAGATGTGTTTGCTTGGTCATACGAAGACATGCCATGACTAAGTGTCGATTTGGTGGTTCACAAGTTGCCAACCTACCACGATTATCCCCCTCTCTAGCAAAAGAAAAGAAAGTTCAAAACTGATGTCAGTGATAATATTAAAGAAGAGGTCACAAAACAGTTGAAAGAGGGGGTGATCCGAGTGGTTCGATACACCACGTGGTTAGCCAATGTAGTTCCAGTGCCAAAGAAGGACGGGAAAAGTCGAGTATGTGTGGATTATAGAAATCTGAACAAAGCAAGTCCAAAGGATAACTTCCCTTTACCAAACATCCACATCCTTGTTGATAATTGCGCCAAACATAAGATACAATGCTTCGTGGATTGTTATGAAGGATATCACCAGGTGTTGATAGATGAAGAGGATGCAGAAAAGATACCTTTTACCATACCTTGGGGTACGTACTGTTATAGAGTCATGCCTTTTTATCTGAAGAACGTCGGGGCAACCTACATGAGGGACATGACTACCATTTTTCATGATATGATGCATCAAGTGATAAAGGTGTATGTGGACGACGTGATCATCAACTCCAAGACCCAGGATGACCATGTTCGAGACTTGAGAAAATTCTTTGAGCGGCTGCGTAAATATGATTTGAAGTTAAACCCAGCCAAATGCGCATTTGGGGTACCATCGGGCAAACTCTTGGGATTCATAGTTAGTCGAAGAGATATCGATTTAGACCCAATAAAGATAAAGTCTATTCGAGATTTGCCTCCTCCAAGAACCAAGAAAGATGTTATGAGCTTGTTGGGAAGATTGAACTACATCATCCGATTCATTGCCCAGTTGACGTCTACATGTGAACCCATCTTCAAGTTGTCAAAGAAAGATGCAGCAGTTAAATGGACAGACGAGTGCCAAGAAGCTTTTGAAAAAAATCAAAGAATACCTGTCAAACTCGCCAGTCATAGTCCCACCTAAACCGAGAAGACCTTTGTTCTTGTATTTGACAGTCTTGGAGAATTCTTTTGGATGTGTCCTCGGGCAAGATGACGTAACCGGGAAAAGAGAACAGACGATCTACTATTTAAGTCAAAAGTTCACAAGCTATGAAGCCAAATATACTCTGTTGGAAAGAACTTGCTGCTCTTTAACTTAGGTTGCTCAAAAGCTGAGGCATTACTTGTTGGCCTACACCACTTACCTCATTACCAGGTTGGACCCTTTAAAGAACATATTCCAGAAGCCAATGCCCACAGGGAGGTTAGAAAAGTGTCAAATACTACTCACTGAATTCGACATAGTCTACGTCACCCGCACGGTAATGAAAGCCCAGGCGTTAGCAGATCACCTGGCTGAAAACTGGGTTGACGATGAATACCAGCCTTTGAGCACCTACTTCCCAGATGAAGAGGTAAATTCAGTTGAGATGGCATCAGAAGACACCCATGCTTGGAAAATGTTCTTTAATGGAGCGATGAACGCAAAAGGTGTTGGAATTGGGGAAATCTTGATCTCACCCACTGGTCAACATTATCCATCCACAACCCGGCTTCGATTTTTTTACAAAAACAACACTGCTGAGTATGAAGCCTGCATTATGGGTATGAACATGGAAATCGACCAAGATGTCGAAGAATTGTTAATCATGGAAGATTCGGATCTGATTATCCGATAAGCTCAGGGAAAATGGGAGACTCGAGATGTCAAACTTATTCCCTACAAGCAACATGTGGAAGAATTTAACAACTAATTCAAGTCAATAGAGTTCAGGTACATCCCTCGTTATCACAATGAACTGGCTGATGCACTTGCTAATCTGGCCTCGATGCTGCAATACCAAGGAAATGCCTACATTGATCCCTTAGAAATCTAAATTCGGGAAAGGCACGGTTACTACAATAAAGTTGAGGCAGAACCAAACATTCATCCATGGTATCATGATATAAAAAGATTTCTGAAAACTAAAGAATACCTCGAGAAAGCCAATGGAGACCAAAAGAGAACCATTAGACGACATGCAAGTGGTTTCTTCTTGAGTGGTGATGTCTTGTACAAAAGAACTCCAGATCTCAACTTGTTAAGATGTGTTGACGCCGAAGAGGCCGGAAGAATTATGTATGAAGTGCACATAGGAGTGTGCGGAACCCACATGAATTGGTGTTTTGGCAAAGAAAATCCTCTGAGTCGGTTATTACTGGATGACTATGGAAAAAGGCTTCTTAAGTTTCATCCGGAAATGCCATTAGTGTCAGGTGCACGGTGATTTGATTCATGCACCGCCTACAGAATTACATCCCTTGTCAGCACCTTGGCCATTTGTTGCTTGGGGCATGGACTTCATTGGGCCTATTGAGCTGAAAGCTTCAAATGCGCATAGATTCATATTGGTCGCTATCGACTACTTCACAAAGTGGGTTGAAGCAATTACTCTCAAATCTGTCACCAAGAAAGCTGAAGTAGACTTCGTGCATTCCAACCTCATCTACTATTTTGGTATGCCTGCGACTATCATTACAGATAATGATGCAAATTTGAATAGTCATTTGATGAGAGAGATATGCAAACAATTCAAGATAATGCATCAGAACTCTACTCTTTATCATCCCAAAGCCAATGGTGTCGTCAAAGCAGCAAACAAGAACATCAAAAAGATTTTGACAAAGATGATTCAAAGTTCCAGGCAGTGGTATAAAAAGTTTCCATTTGTATTGTTGGGGTATCGTACTACGGTGCATATATCGGTCGGAGCAACCCCATACCTTTTGGTTTATGGCACTAAAGCCGTAATACCCGCGGAAGTTGAAATCCCTTCTCTCTAGATCATTGTTGAAGCTGAAATTGAAGATAACGAGTGGGTGAAAACCTATCTAGAACAGTTAACCATGTTCGATGAAAAGTGAATGGCAGCAGTCTGCCACGGGCAGTTGTACCAACAAAGAATGTCCCGTTCCTACAACAAGAAAGTTCGGCCTAGAAACTTTGAAGTGGGGCAACTCGTTTTAAGGCGTATTCTCCCCCATCATCAGGAAGCAAAAGGAAAATTTTCTTCTAACTTGAAAGGCCCATACATTATCAAAAAATTATTGCCAAAGAGGGCATTATATCTAGGAGACTTTGAAGGAAATGACCCGGAAACAGCTGTAAATTCAAATGCAGTTAAAAGGTTTTATGTCTAATCCTTTTGCAGCAAGCACATTATCCGATTGGTATGACGAACGCTTTCATTCTCGCTACCCCAAACACTCCAATCCTTTTCTAACCGTTTGAGCTAGTTACCTTTCTTTCATTACCCTCTTTGGAACTTGAAGATGTTTGAAAAAGAATGAAAAAAAAACAAAATAACAAAAACAAAATGTTTCCCCAAACTAGGTTCGATTTGATTGCGAAAGGATAGGTAGGCATCCTCTCTCTAGGGTTCAGTCACACAAAAACAAAAATTCAATTTCCCCAAAAAATGAGATAGGGGCAGATGTTATAATGGTTCGACAATGATCCCACCTGAATGGTTCCAAAGATGTAATTTAATCCGAATCCTTTTTAACCAAACCTTGTTTAAGTCCTTCCGATCAATCGGCAAAAGGTGTTCAAAATCAGAGAATGCAGTTTGTTTGGATCCGGTGTAATGAAGATGAGAGAAATAAAATAAGATAGTCTTATCGGTGAAAACCTACGGGCACCATAAGGCGATGGTAAGCAGAGAAAGTGGAAAACAAGAGAGTCTTGTTAGTGAAAACTCGTAAAGAGAACTATAAGGCGATGGTGAGAAGAGAAATGAGAGAGATTGATTGGTGAAAACCCGAAAAGGGCACCGTTGATCGAAAAGAAGAAGACCATCACCACCATTGGCACTGAAATAGTCCTGGCAAGGTTTCTCGATTTTAAAACATGGTCATAACGGGTTTATGAGGAGTTGGATAGTTGTGCAGACCAGGCATCCTGTCCAAGAAGCATGTCATGTCTATTGAAGTCTGCACGCACCTCAGATAAGTCCTTTCTTCCCCGAAAGGGACACTTCTCCTTAAATTCACCTTCTTGTCCTTTGTTTACTTTTCTTTGAATCCCTTTCTGTCTAACTCTATTCTGAAACTAATACAAAGAAAAGGTGTCAAGATTGGTTTTTACAGGGTTGTGCTTAATAAAGCCAAGTCCAAAAGAAAGTACCCAGCCTCCGCGGGTGCATCAAGTCGATCCCGACTGGCCATGATGGTCGATGTTCCAAAATCAGAATTATTGAAAATGAAAAGGAATCCAAAGTCAAAAGCCTCTAGAGGTAGAATAAGTTGAAAGGGCCAAAAGCCCCATATGGTTGAACCCTCATCTGGAAGGTTTGGAAAGTTGAGTTCCTCGGTCTTCGGAGAGAGATCAATCTTCGGAAAAGCCAGCGAACAGCAGAGGTTCTCACCAAAAGAGTTGGGCCGAGGTAGAGTAATAAAAAAAACAATCAAGGCCACAAAACCAACCACCATTTCAAACTAACAATTGTTCATTGTTTGAAAAATTTAAACAGGTGCAGTCCAAAGCAACCGTGCAAGAAGCATGTGCAACCAAAAAGGAAAAAGAAATGCGCAAGTGCTAGAAAAAGCTTTGCAGCAATAATCAATCCGAAAGGAATGTCTCTTCCAAATTCTTTCCTGCATTTTTACTCATTTTTCTGAAATAAAAAAACAATATAAAAAAAAAGAAGAAAAAATGAAAAAAAAGAGAAAAATAAAAAAGAATAAGAAGACGAAAAATTCAAAATCACGATATCATAGGGTCCCACTACCTAGTTGATGCCAACATAACCTGGTAATATTTCCATTAGGGTCCCAGTCCCTATTCGACACCAGCATAACCGGGCAATCTTTTTCAAAATAGGGTTCCACTCCCTAGTTGTCCCCAGCATAACTCGAGGACCTTTTCCTCCCCGGTATAACCTGAGGACCTTTTTCTTTCCCAGTATAACCTGTGGACCTCCCCGGCATAACCCGAGGACCTTTGTCTTTTTCCGGCATAACTTGATGACTTTCCCGGCATAACTCGTGGACCTTCCCGACATAACCCGAGGACCTTTTTCTTTTTCGGCATAATCCGATGACTTTCCCGGTGTAACCCATGGACCTTCGCGGCATAATCTGAGGACCTTTTTTTTCCATCATAACCTGATGACTTTCCCAGCATAACCCGTGGACCTCCCCGGCATAACCCGAACACCTTTTTCTTTTCCGGCATAACCCGATGACTTTTCCGGCATAACCCGATGACTTTTTCGGCATAACCCGTGGACCTCCCCGGCATAACCCGAGGACCTTTTTTCTTTTCCGGCATAAATTGATAACTTTCCTGGCATAACCCGCTGACCTCCCCGACATAACCCGAGGACCTGTTTCATTTTCGGTATAACTCGATGACTTTCTCAGCATAACTTGAGGACCCTGTTCTTTTTCGGCATAACACGATGACCGTCCCGGCATAACCTGTGGACCTCTCCAGCATAACCCGAGGACCTTTTCTATTTTTCGGCATGACCAGATGACTTTCTCGGTATAACCCGTGGACCTCTCCGGCATAACCCATGGACCTCCCGGGCATAAACCGAGGACCTCCCCGGCATAACCTGAGGACCTTTTCATTTTTCGGTATAACTCGATGACCTCCCCGACATAACCCGAGGACCCTTTACGGGCATAACCCGATTATCTTTCCAGCATAACCTGGCAATCCTTCCAATTTAGGGCTCCACTCCCTACTCTCTTTTTCCCAAGGATACATAATCCTGATTTTATTGCTTTCAGTGAAGAAATAGTCCAAATTTTTGTTGCAAATAACTCACGAAAGTTTCCTAGTAAAAATGGGAAAATTTTTTTTGTTCGTTTGTTTGTTTTGGTGTCTAAGCAGGGTTTTACCTCGAGGCACAGGGTTCGAGACAACCAAAAGAAAGAGTCTCAATCCAGAATAAAGAAAAGAAGAAAAGAGGAAAAGAAGTGAACTCAAAATGTTGAAGCGGAGAAAGATGCAGACTGCTCAAGATATGATTGAAGTAACAAGCTTCGCATGTCCCGCCTTGATCCAAAGCTGAAGAAAGAACCAGCACCTACAGTTGATGAGCATCCAGATTTAAAATGCAAAACTAAAACTCATTCCTGCTACCCTATGACTTGCTTATAAATGCATTGTAACTTCATTCTCAAGTAAGAATTATAGGCTAACAAGAATTTTGAAAAGTTGAAACCGGCTAGACACGAAAAACTTTGAAAATAATTATGAAATCCCTGCATTTCTTTTTGTTAAAGCTGCTCAAATTCTGCTTCTTTATGTGTTCTCCGATTTCATAGGTTAGCTAGAATTTCTGAAAAGTTTCAAATGTCCCACTCCTGGGTAAAAATGGCTTGAGTTTTGGGTTTTGAAAGTTTAGTTTGAGGTGTTGTTGGGGTACTGTTTCATTGTTGTTCTAAGTTGATTTATGTTGCTGCTGTTTGCTGATTCTTCACATCTTTTGTTTGCCTTTTTATTTCTGGGTATTTTTTGTGAACCATTGAATGGCAAATGAAGTTGAAATGCAATTTTGTGTATGGAAAACATGAAGTTTGTTGAAAAATGCAACTAAGCTCGTTTGTGTTTGAAGATCAATTTGCATGTGCTCATATAAGCTATTTAGTATTGTGATTATCTATACGTTCGCGTAATATGATTGCAAATTAAATTCTTAAAAGACTCGAGCTATGCGTTCACGCAACTTCAACCAAATTTTCCAAATAAATAAACAAAGCGTTATTAATCGTGGGCACGTTCGCGTGACATGATTTTGACGTGCCAATGGAAAAGAGTATGCATACTCGTAACTCAATTCTTTAATTATGAATAATTAAGTGATTTAAAAACGGTAAAAAGATAATTCCACATAAGTCTTAAAAATGAGTAGTTAAACAATTAAGCCAAACATGAATCGGTAAGCGACCGTGCTAGAACCACGGAATCCGGGGGTGCTTAACACCTTCCCTCGGGTTAACAGAATTTCTTATTCAGAATTTCTGGTTCGCAGACTCTTTAAAAATAAAACTTCCTCGATTTGGGATTTAAAATAAATCGGTGACTGGGGACACCTTAATTTATTTCAAGTGGCGACTCTGATTAAATAAATAATCCCATTTCGAATAATGTCACTTTAATTGAAAAAACTCTCATACCCCCTCGGGCGGGTAAAAAGGAGGTGTGACAGGTGATATAGAGATGACACCGCTTCTAGAGGAAATAGGAGGACTTGCACGGTTGTCTTGCGACAGTACTGGGATTTTGGTGCCAGTAAATTGTACGAGCATGGGATTTTTGAAGATGATGGGGCTGAAAAAGAATGTCGACCTAGTGTGCTTGAAGGACTCCTGCATACCTTTTGAATATCTGTAGGAGAGGTATGGCCATAGACAGTATTTCTGCACTTACCATGATGAGATCGCCCTCTCTTCACTAGGTCACATCCACCGTAGATTTTTTGTGTTCATTGTGTGCTTTCTAGGACCGATAGTGTTCCTAATAAAAAAAAGGGAAGAATACACAATAGGTTGGCCATGGTCAGGAAAACTCTGATGGAAGGGATTAATGGACAGACATATACCATAGTCCCCATGATCATAGCTAACATCTACAGGGCCCTGGAGTACTGTCAAAGAGGGGTCAATCATTTCGAGGGTTGTAATTTATTGCTGCAGTTATGGTTGTTGGAGCATCTCTAAAAGGGTCGCTATTGTCAAGAATTTCCGTGAAAGGCTTGGAACGACCACATTGCCTTCCATCACCCTAAGAAGATGACCTATATTCCAGACAGATCTGCTCAGCCGGAAAGTGCTAGCGAATGGGTAGAGTTCTTCGACAATCTGACCGAGGGACAAGTGGCTTGGATGGTTAAATAGTTCCCAATAGACGAGTTTATTATTCGGTTCAGGGATGCTTCGCACTTGGTGTTTATCGGGTTGAGATAGATATATCCATATGTCCCTATGCGAGTTAAGAGGCAAGCAGGCAGAAAACAGGTTGTACCAAGGGTCGTCAAGATGGGTCATTTCATGGTGGATTTCCAGGACGATGGCATACCTTAAAAGTGCCAAGCTCAGCATATGTGGCACTGCAAAATCATTGTGGAGAAAAGCACTGTTAAGCCAGACAGATATCACGCGGGGTGCGAGTCTATCTACCTGACATGGTTGGAGGAAAATCTAAAAGGAACGATGACACTGGGACTTGTCGAGGAAACAAAATCATAGACGAGAAAGCTGAAGCCCAAGTCAAATACAACAGGCTGCGCAAAAGGGTCCACAACTCTGAAAATGAACATCGGGAAATACATGAGAGAAAAGTGAGGTTGATCAAAGAATGGAAAGAGATGCTAGTCACTTCTAACAGGAAACTGGAATATCTGGAGCGAGGAATAGTGGAGCTGGAAGGAAAGGTCATAAAGAGGATTGAAAACTGCCAGAATGCTGAGGGAGCTGGGGGAGGACATCTGACCCGAGCCTACATGCTGCTGGGATTGCGGTAGCTGGGAGATCTATTTGATAGAGTTCGGAAGATCGAATTTGGGGAAGGTCCTTTTGGGGCCAAATAGATTAGACTTAATTTTGTTAAAATGTAATAGGGCCAAGTGCCAGTAGCGACTTGTTTTATTATTATGCTAGTGTCATTTTTTGGATTCGTCTACTTTTATATTGTGAAATGAAGCATTTATTGTCATTTGAAGTTCTCCAATTTTATTTGCCACTAGTCCTACCTCGGGCACAACAAGGCTCCCAAATTCGGATACGACTTTATATTTTGCAATATGTGTTTAAATACTGCAAACATTTCAGAATCTTTACTAACTTGTTACCTTTTTTATTTTTGTTTATTTTTATTATTATTTCCATCCCCTTAGGTTGGTTCATCCAAACTGGCCTCATTCGTATATCATACCAGATCTAGAGGCCATCCACCACCTCCTTCTCCAAGCAACACAAAAGGTAGAGGAAAATCAAAGATGGACGACTTAAGTAGAATCTGAAAGGAAAATGTTAAGAATGCAGAGACTTCCGACTTCCGCAGTACTCTGGCCTTGAATGACCTGGTTCTGAGATTTGAGCAAAATATACTAGAATTATTAGGAGAACTTGAGAAGGTTTTTGGAAAACTTTTCATTCACCTTCAATGTCCCTGATATCGACCAACAAAACGCAAACAACCCAACACCCCCTCAAAACACACAAAACCAACAGCCACAAAACCCTACCGCATAAAATCAATACACAACTCCACCCCAAAATATCAATCCATTGCCAATACCAACTCCACAACAATATCATCATCAATCAATTTCAAACCACTACTTACCACACTCCCCAAAATACATCACCACTCATTCCCGATCCACAAAACTCCACCAATGATCACCAGTATACCCATATTCCTGGCACCTATCAGAGCAACCCCATATACGTGGAAACTATACCACATTCTACCCAACTAATCTCCTGTGCACCGAAACTCTCCGAAAAGGACCTGCTCATTAAAAACACGGCCGAAGAGCGCAAGAAGTTGACAAGACGAGTTCAAGGTGTAGAAGGCAATAAAGGAATATAAGGTTAGAACTATGAAGATTTATGCATACAACCTGATATGGAATTTCCATAGGGGTACAAACCTCCCAAGTTCGAAATATTCGATGGTACAAGTGATCCCAGGGTTCACGTAAGGACCTATTGTGACAAGTTTGTCGGGGTTGGAAAAGATGAAAAGATTCTAATGAAGCTTTTTATGAGGAGCCTTATGGGGATGCTTTGTCTTGGTATATCAGCTAGAATCACAAGAAATGGTCCAATTGGGTAAGCATGGCATCAGATTTCATGGACCGGTTCAGGTTCAAGAAAAAGAATACACCAGATGTTTTCAACATTCGGAATCTCAAGAAGAAACCTAATGAGACTTTCCGCAAATAAGTTTCTCTTTGGAGGTCAGAAGCAGCCAAGGTCAGACCCTCTCTAAACGAAGATCAGATGAATAAATTCTTCGTCAGGGCACAC
Organism: Nicotiana glauca; assembly: GCA_026770625.1. Taxonomy (NCBI): domain Eukaryota; kingdom Viridiplantae; phylum Streptophyta; class Magnoliopsida; order Solanales; family Solanaceae; genus Nicotiana; species Nicotiana glauca. The sequence goes on along the minus strand of MU740838.1, from coordinate 185,056 downwards.
GATCCACAATATTATGAGAGACTGATGGTCATCAAAAATCACAAATTCTCTAATATTATGAAGCTCGGGAAAAGGATCGAGGAAAGAATCAAGAGCGAGATGGTAACGAATTTCAAGGCACTACAAGCCATGAATAAGGCAGTCCAATCAGGTGACATATCAAAGAAGAAAGGGGTTGGAACAGTAATGGTGGCTCAAGGCCCAAAATCTCCATTTGTATACCAAACACCCCCACCCATATACCAAAGACCTCCACCTACATACAAAATACCTCTACTCACATACAAAACACCTCCACCTACATATAAACCTTCATCTCCCAAATATTGTCAATTAGCCAATATCGATCACACCTATAATTCCCAACCATCCGATTTCCAATCACCACGAACTTGCCAAAATTCTCCAAGACCAAGACCCAACTTCGACTGCAAGCTAGCTAGACAATACATAGCCATTGTTGAGATGATCGACCAATTGTATGAAAGATTAAAGGCTGCAGGTTAAGTCACTCCTGCTCCCGCTGTGGCACTAGAAAATCCATCCTAATGGGTCAATCTGAACAAAACCTGTGCATACCACTCCGGTGTGAAAGGGCACACCACCGCTGAGTGTCGACCATTAAAGGATAAGATCCAGACACTCATTCAAAACAAGGTCATAAAAGTGAAGGAAGTCGCACCTAATATCTGTAACAATCCCTTCCCTGATCATAGAGGTGACAGTGTACATGTTATAGAAACAAATGAGGAATGGGACCCTGTGGGGTCGATCGGGCTCATTCGATAAGGCGACGATTGTAAGGTTTCAGTCATACTTACTCCTATCATAGTTCAAGATTAGGCACCTATTGATTTTGCGGTAACTATATCAGTTCCATTTGAAGTAGAAGTAGCTCAGCCCGCAACCAATTCCTCTCCATTTGAAGTAGAAGTGGTCACACCTTTTTAATGTTATGGAGTTAGCCACACTCCCATTCAACTCACAGGAAATACCCTGGGATTATTATGTCGATGCTCAAAAAAAAGGGAAGACTAAGATAGAGGAATCTGACGCCGCATAAGGAATGACTAGAACTGGGAGAGTCTACACACCTGAACACAAGGGAGGTTCAAGTAAGGGTGTCACTGCCAGGCAGGCCGTCATTGAGACCGGGACGAATGATCTATGTAGGAAAGTACAGGCAACAAAGTATTCTATTCTTGATCATCTGAACAAAGTCCCTACTCAGATATCTATCCTGTCGCTATTACAACTTCAGAGGCATACAAGAACACGTTGATGAAAGTACTGAGCGAGGCTTATGTACCCATTAATATTACTGGCGGAGATTTGTCCAACATGGTAGCTCAAATGCTAGAAAGCTATATGATTATCTTCCACGAAGATGAGCTACCGCCCAAAGGTCTGAATAACAATCGAGCATTGCATATCACGGTACAATTTGAAGACAAGTTTGTTGCCAGGGTCCTGGTTGAAGGAGGTTCGATTCTATATATTTGTCCGTTGGACACCTTGAAAAGGTTGTACAAAGGTTTCCATGAAATACGGACAGAAACATGAATATGAAGGCTCTCGATGGGTCCTAGAAGACCACGATCAGGGAAATCAACCATTGCTTGCAGATGGGACCAACTTGGTTCGACGTTAAATTCCAAGTGCCTGGCAAAGGGTTGGGAAAGAACCTCCAGGGTATCACCATGCCATTACGGCTAAAAAATCATGGTACCCCCTTTGGGATCGGATACTAGTATGTATGGCAAGAGTACAATGATTGGTCGCCTCTATTGTGTGGACTGTACTACCCTCTTGAGCAACCGGTACCACGTCTGGAACAAGCTTTCCATTAGGATGACACAATATGTGCAATTGCAGAAGAAGAAGAAGCACTAGCTGGGCTGAAGGATCTATTTTTGGAAGACGAGGATATGGGGTGCGCTGACATAATTGAGGAGGAGGAGGAGGAGGAAGAAGGCCTCACCATTCAGACTGCAGCAAATAGAGATGTTCTCAGAAACTAGAGCGCCACACCATCCCGATCCTGCCGAGTCCCTAGGTAGCTTGCCAGAATTTATAGCGGTTCTAGGCTTTTTTAATTTCTAGCAATTTTGTTTTAATATTTCTTTGTTTCAAAATAAATTCTCGATCCACCGAGCAAAGCTTTGTTTGAACAATTTTCTCAGTTTTAATCAAATTCATTTTGTCCTTTATCATTATTCATTACTATTTTTATAATTTTCACTTCTATAGTGTTATTATTACTTTTCCTGATGAACCAGTGATTGTGACATGTAATGAGGCAAAACAGCATGAGAATAGTTACTTAGAGGAAGAAGATGAGATGCCCGAGGAAATTATCAGAGAAGTTGAGAATTTTGAGCACAAGCCTAAATCCAACTTGGATGAAATAGAAGCAGTAAATTTGGGAGACGTCGAGACCGCCAAAGAGACCCGCATCAGCATTCACTCGTCGCCAATACAGAAGGAAGAATGCATCTATTTTCTAAAGGAATATGAGGATATATTTGCATTGTTGTATGACGATATGACCGGTTTGAGCACATCTATAGTAGCTCACAAGTTGCCTACAAATTGCATGCATCCGCCAGTCAAGTAGAAACTCAAAAAATTCAAACCAGAGATGATTTTGAAAATCAATGAGGAAGTTACCAAACAGATCAAAGCCAAGGATCTCATGGTGGTTGAGTACCCAACATGGTTAGCTAACATTGTATTAGTTCCGAAGAAAGACGGGAAGGTTAGGGTATGTGTTGATTATCGGGATTTGAACAAAGCAAGTCCCAAGGATGATTTTCCACTACCAAACATAAACATCCTAATCGATAACTGCGCCAAGCATGAAATCCAATCCTTTGTACATTGCTTCGCGAGTTATCATCAGATTTGGATGGATAAAGAAGATGTCGAGAAGACATCTTTTATTATACCTTGGGGTGTATACTGTTACAAGATGATGCCATTCGGTCTAAAGAATGCTGGGGTCACTTACATGAGGCCAATAGAAACCATCTTCCATGATATGATACACAATGAAATAGAGGTATATGTGGACAGCGTCATTATGAAATCCAAGAGGGTCGCATATCACAGAGCAGACTTGAGGTAATTTTTCGACAAGCTCAGGAGGTACAATTTGAAGTTGAATCCCGCAAATTGTGCATTCAGGGTTCCCGCGGGAAAATTATTGGGATTCATTGTCAGTCGCTGAGGAATCGATCTATATTCGACTACATTCAAAGCGATTCAGGAATTACCGTCACCTAAAAGAAAAAAGGACATCATAAGCTTCCTAGGACGGCTCAACTACATTAGTCGATTCATACCACAGTCCACAATAATATGTGAACCCATCTTCAAGATGCTGAGGAAGGATGTCGAGACAAGTTAGAACGAGGATTGTCAAAAAGCTTTTGACAAGATCAAGTAATACCTGTCCACACCGCCAGTTATGATCCCGCCTGAACCAGGACGACCTTTGCTACTTTATCTATCCATGTTGGATGGAGCGTTCAGATATGTTGTAGGACATCATGATAAGTTAGGAAGAAAGGAGCAAGCCATATATTACTTGAGTAAGAAATTCACACCTTATGAAGCACGATATTCTCTGCTTGAACGCACTTGTTGTGCTTTGACCTGGACAGCCTAGAAGTTGAGGAATTATTTTTGTGCCTACACTACCTACCTCATATCCAGGATAGATCTACTGAGGTACATATTTTAGAAGCCCATGCCTACTGGGAAGTTGGCTAAATGGCAGATACTACCGAGTGAGTTCGACATCGTCTATGTAACTCAAAAAGGCAGTTAAGGGACAAGCATTGGGAGATCACCTCGCCGAAAATCCAGTGGGATGAGAATACGAATTCTTGAAAATGTATTTTCCTCATGAAGAAGTAGCATTCGTAGGAGAAGCCATCGCTGAAGCATATGACGATTGGATGATGTTCTTTCACAAAGTCACAAATTTCAAAGGAGTAGGTAGTTGAACGATTTTGGTATCAGAAACGGGTCAGCATTATCTAGTATATGCTAAACTCAAATTCCCCTACACCAATAACATGGCAGAGTACGAAACCTATATACTAGGGCTCAATATGGAAATTGACTTGAACGTTCAGCAGTTGCTGGTGATCAGTAACTTAGATTTTCTTGTGCACCAGGTACAAGGAGAATGGGCCACCAAGAATTCCAAGGTATTGCCATATCTGCACCATGTGCAAGAATTGGAAAGGAGGTTCACAAAGATAGAGTTCTGAGATGTGCCTAGAATTCAGAATGAGTTTGCCGATGCATTAGCCATTTTGTCATCCATGATATAACATCCGGATAAGAACTATATTGATCCCATCCCGGGGAGGATTCATAATCAGCCGGCATATTGTGCTCATGTCGAGGAAGAAACGGATGGAAATCCTTGGTTCCTTGACATCAAGGAGTTTTTGTCAAAAGGATAATACCCGGAGCATGCAAATTACACTCAGAAATGCACGCTCCGAAGATTGTCAAATCACTTTTTCCACAATGGAGGGAACTTGTACAGAAGAACTCCAGATTTGGGCTTACTGAGGTGTGTCGACGTAAAGAAGCTTCTAAGATACTTAAGGATGTACATGCTGGGACATGTGGTCCACACATGAATGGTTTCGTTCTTGCTAAGAAGATACTCAGGGCAGGTTACTTTTGGATGACCATGGAGACGGATTATATTTAGTATGTCCGCAAATGCTTTTAGTGTCAAGTGCATGCAGACATGATAGAAGTGCCTCCAAAGGAGCTGAATGCAACAAGCTCACCTTGGCCATTTGCTGCCTGGGGAATGGATGCTATTTGTACGATTAAGCCGACTACTTCAAACGGACACTTGTTTATTCTGGTAGCCATGGATTACTTCACAAAATGGGTAGAACTGCATCTTACAAAGTTGTAACAAAGAAAGTCGTCATAGATTTTATCAAGGATCGTATTGTCTACAAATTCAAAGTTCCTTAATCCATTATTACTGACAATGCCGCCAACTTCAACAGTGATCTAATGAAAGCTATATGTGAAAATTTCAAAATCAAGCACAAGAATTCCACCACCTACAAACCTCAGATGAATGGTGCCGTAGAAGCCGCCAAAAAAATACTATACTAAGCAAAATAGTAGAGAATCATAAGCAGTGGCATGAGAAGTTACCCTTTTCTCTGTTAGGGTACCGCACCATAGTTCACCCACAAATTGGGGCAACCCCCTACATGTTGGTTTAAGGTACCGAGGCTGTCATCCCATCCGAGGTAGCGATTCTTTCTTTAAGAGTCATACAGGAAGCTGAACTCAACGATATGGAATGGATAAGAAATCACTATGAACAGTTGAGTCTTATCAATGGATAAGAGAATAAACGCAGTATGCCACGACCAACTTTATCATAATAGAATGTCCATAGCTTTCAACAAAGGGTCAAACCAAGACAGTTTGCACCAAGGCAGCTGGTATTGAAGAAAATCTTCCCATACCAAGATGAAGCCAAGAGGAAATTCTCTCCCAACTGGCAAGGTCCGTACATGATTTACAGGGTCCTGACAGGAGGAGCACTCATACTTGAAAAAATGGATGGAGAAATCTGGCCAAAACCAATCAATTCAGACGCAATCAAGAGATATTATGCCTAGATTATTTCACATACATTTTTTGATGTAATTGAACTACGCTTGACCTGATTCCCATTTAAGAGGGGATACGTAGGTAGCCTTATGGGTTCGGTCATATCATAATAAAACTTTCATTTTCCCTAAAAGATAGAAACTGGGGAAGATTTTTGAGGGGGATCCTCAAAATTCCGGAGCAAGTCCAGCTAGAGCCATCACATGCCAAGAAGGCAGTAATCAGTCATGAATTGGGGCAGAATTTTGAGAAGGATTCTCAAAATTCTGAAGAAGATTCAGCAGTGTCCACCATCTGCAAACAGTTAAAAATCATCCACCAAACTGGAGCAGAATTTTGAGGACTCTCAAAATTCCAACATAAGAGAGCTGCAATGCCTTTGAAATGTGTCACAATCGATAGTTCATCAAAAATTACTTGATACATCAATACGCTTCCAAAACAATTCTATTTTATCAATGGATACATATTTTTACAAAATTCTATTTTCATGACGGTCAGGTGCTACATAGGGAAACTCAAAGGGGGGTTTCTAGAGCGGAGCAGAGCAAGGCCGGCAGACGAAGCAAGAACAACCTCCCCTCATAAAACTTACTATTTTTCTTTGAATGCATGCACATTTTACATAACGGTAGCATTCACAAAACATGTATACACAAAGCAAATTGACTATCTATCCGGCCATCAGACACTAAATATATCCTAGCTAAGACATACTCTAACCTTATTTGCTATTCTCTCTTTACGTGAGACTAAGCTCTGTCTCAAATCTTGCATGAGGCTAAGCACTGCCTTCATTTTGCATAAGTCTAAGCATTGCCTTCTCTTTGCATGAGACTAAGCCCTGTCCCGAATCTTGCATGAGGTTAAGCTCTACCTCCATTTTGCATAATGCTAAGCACTGTTTTCTCTTTACATGAGGCTAAGCTCTGCCTCCAACCCTGCATGAGTCTAATCTCTGACTCCATATCTGTATAAGGATAAGCATTACCTTCCATTTGTATGGGACTAAGCCTTATCCCAAATCTTGCATGAGGCTAAGCCCTGCCTCCATTTTGCGTAAGTCTAACCACTGCCTTCTCTTTGCATGGGACTACCCTGTTCCGAATCTTGCATGAGGTTAAGCTCTACCTCCATATTTGCATAAGGCTAAGCACTGCCTTCTCTTTGCATGAGACTAAGCCCTATCCCCAATATTGCATAAGTCTAATCCCTGGCTCCATATCCACATAAGGGCATCAAGTACATGTATCTTTACCGATTAACCAATTTCTAAACGCTGGAGTAGATCCTAAAGAGATACCACTTCCTCATGAATTTATCTTGAATCGAGATCTTTTGGCTCAACTTTATCCCAGTTTTGCCGAGGGAGCAACCCCATTTTTCACTTTGAATTGGTCAAAATATGCGGACTTTCTTACTTTTCGTGGAGGATTAGATCCAGTAACTGGGGGTCTGTGGCTGACTGATATTGCCCATCACCATTTAGCTATTGCAATTCTTTTCCTGATAGCGGGTCACATGTATAGGACCAACTGGGGTATTGGTCATGGACTAAAAGATATTTTAGAAGCTCATAAAGGTCCATTTATAGGTCAGGGCCATAAAGGCCTATATGAGATCCTAACAACATCATGGCATGCTCAATTATCTCTTAACTTAGCTAAGTTAGGCTCTTTAACCATTATTGTAGCTCACCATATGTATTCCATGCCCCCTTATCCGTATCTAGCTACTGACTACGGTACACAACTGTCATTGTTCACACATCACATGTGGATTGGTGGATTTCTCATAGTTGGTGCATTGCCTTCCATTTGCATGGGACTAAGCTATGTCCCGAATCTTTCATGAGGCTAAGCCCTGCCTCTATTTTGCGTAAGACTAAGCACTGCTTTCTCTTTGCATGAGACTAAGCTCTTTCCCGAATCTTGCATCGGGTTAATATCTACCTCCATATTTGCATAAGGCTAAGCACTGCCTTCTCTTTGCATGAGACTAAGCTCCGTCTCCAATCCTGCGTGAGTTTAATCCCTGACTCCATAGTTGCATGAGTCTAATCCCGGACTCCATGTTTGCATAAGGCTATGTCTTATCTCCCATTTGCATGAGTCTAATCTCTGACTCCATGTTGGCATGAGTCTAATACTTGATTCCATATTTTCACGAGGCTAATCCTTGCATCCCCACATGCATAAGGCTAATCCTTGCCTCTCCACTTGCACGGGACTAAGCATTGTCCCTCTTTACACATATATTGCTCTATTTCTACTACTATCTACTTGCTTTTCGATAGGGCTAAGCTCTGCCCTCTATTTTGCAAGTCTAACCCTTGTATTGTTACATCATATTATTGCATATCAAAGACTGAAACATCGCCAATCTATTCGAAGGCGTCATAGTCTAGAGGCATCATTATCATAGCCGGAAGACACCATGCCATGGCCTGAGGATCTCTTGAACTTGCATATCATTATCCAAAGGTGTCATGGTTCGGAGGCATCATTATCATGGCCTGAGAACACCACTTCATGGCCCGTGAATCCCTCACTAAACATTTAATGGCCCAGGACGTCATCTTTAACTGTCCAAAGACAACCTTCATGGTACAAAGGGAATTTGCATCATGTTTAAATTTTCACAAATACGTTTGTAGCATCTTTTATCTTCAGGTAACTAGTAAGAAACCGCTATCCTAGCATGAGGGATCTCGCTCTAGTTCTCTCCAACCGTCCTGAGCTTTAACTTCTCATCATAGTCGTTTCCACATCTCGCGTCCGTTCCTGTAATAATTTCATCATCATACACCACGAGTGAATCCAGACTTACACATGGCCTGATTCCTATAAAACCAGGAATATGTAGGGAACCCAAAAGCCGGAGTTCAACCTCCGTCTTTTGAAACATCCTATCCTATCAAAATTGGTCATCATTTCTTTACCCAAAAACTCTTTCATCCTTTCCGGGTAAAGTGGGACAGCTGTTAATACCCAATTTTCCCTATATATTTTAAATATGCACAAATACCTTAAAATAGCGTACATATACATATATAATCATGCACAATCTTTTTATAATTTTTCTCATAATTGTAAGGATTTAAATTAATTTATTTTCTTCTCTTTTATTCATAAAATCCCAAATAATTATTTCCCAAATTATTGCTAAGATGATTTATTCGTTTAATTTCTATACTTATACCAAAATGTGGTTAACATAATTTTAATGCATTTTTATAATTACATTTGGTATTTTTTAAGCTAAATTGTGTATAATTGCAATATTAGCCTTTTTCTGTATAATTACATTTTATAGGCGTGAAATTGGTCCCTATATTTTTAAAATGATAATGTAAATATTTTAAATCATTTTGTCACATTAAATTATTTTTCAGGAACTACTTATTATTCGTTATAAATTAAAATAGGAAAAATTGACTATTTAAATTATAGCCAGATTTCGCTTTCAATTTAGCCAAATTGAACCCAATACCCCAGCCTAATTTCGAATTAAAATACCCGACCCAGGCCCTATTACACCTACCTGACCCAAAACCCATCATATCCTGGCCGTTGATCTTAAAGATCAATGGCCCTCGTTTATTCTTTCCTTTTTAATTCTAAACGACCCCCTAACCCTACATATTTCCAAACCCCCGCCACATTCAGATGCTCTCGTCTCTTCTCTTCTCTCAACCTAACCCAAATCTCTCTTCAACCACCCCTCCCTCTCCGGCCATCTCCGGCGACCACCTTTCAACCCCAAGCCTCCAATGGTTCCTCCATTGCCTTGCTCATCATCTCTGAGGCCTTCAAGAGCCTTGGGCTATGCCGACTTGTGTTTAGGGTTCCTGTTTTGGTTGCTCATCGCTTCTACGGTGTGATTTTGGGAAAAATCACACCATATTTATTACGATCTTTGAAGTTTATAGCAGGTTCTTCCATTTCTACTTGGATTTCCTTTGAAACCCTATCTTTCATTTGAATCTCTTAGATTTGTGCTATTTTTAATGATTCAAGTCTATTTCTTTCTATGTCCTACATTGTTCTCAAACCTCTTTTAAAAACTCATCAACTTTAAGCCGTTTTTACTTTCTTTAAAGTTAGGGTTTCTCGGAGTTTCTTCTACACTTGTGTAAACTTATTTTTTCTTTATGTTTAAACCACTTTCCTTGCATATCTTGACTGATTCTATGTTCTTACTGTGTTTTAACTCACCGATGTTAAAAGCCCTAATTTTTAGATCTTCTTTTTTTTGGTTCTGTATGTTAGCATGACTACTCGATTCTTGTTAAGTTTCTGTGGTTACCGTGCTTCGAATAGGTTTTACTGAGTCCTTAGCCTACTTATATCACCTCTATGTGATTGTATTCATCTTGATTGTTCATCTCTTGCCTTTTTCTGTCGATATTGCTTACCTTGCATGTTTGCTATGTCTGTTTGTTCTTCTCTATTTATATGTTGAAGTATAGAATCATAACTCTCTCTTGATTGATTCTGGTTTCCTTATTTGATGGTTTGATTGAAAGATTTTCTTTTAAAACCCTAAAATTATACCTCGTCTGTCTAAATTGACTGATCCCCCTACCTTATTTGTTGTGGTACTTTATTCTCACTAAATCATTTCCTTAATTGGAGTTTTCTGAACATAGTCCTAATTCACTACCTATGCTTACTGAACTTTAATTCTTTCCTTATTAGTCATGTACTGATTTTTCTTGCCTTATATGCTACTGGTGCTTACCATTTAAATTAATTCCCTTAACTTAAGGGAGTACTTACCTTAATTTTCCGACTGACTAATTCTGAGTTCCTTAATTACCATGCTACTGTGATTCTTACCTTATTTGCCACATTTTTCCAAGCTATAAATACTCTAGTCTTTCATTAGCACAACACACAAACACTTGGGTTCAAAACGATCTCTGATACTAAAAAAATCTCTGCTCTCTCTCTTGTGCTACTTGCTACTATTGTAAGTTAGCTGGATGCAAGCTAGGCCTAACCCTTGTGCCCTCTTGCTCATTTCATTCTGCTTACTCTCCTCTTCACTAGTATATCCTAGTTTCAATTTAAAGTTCCAATAATAACACGATTCTCTTATTGTTTCAGTTCTTCTTGTTTTTGGTTTGCTTTTATTTGTGGTTCTGTTGTGAAACTTGTAGTTAAGAGTACAGTATTAGCATGTTATTTATTTCTTCCCCTTCCTTTAGATTAGTATATTCCCCTTCATGTGTGTTTCTAATCATGTCTTACCAATTTTCTCTTGTTATATACTTACCATCATATATCCCATGAATCCCCAAATCCCTATCACCCCTCTATGTGGTTGTGTTCTTCATGTCTGGTTGTGTTCTTCATGTCTGGTTTTGTGACTATGCCAGTGCAAGATTTTTATGAGTATGTCTAAACCAGTCCTAGACCTTTTCATCATCAAAAAGGGGGAATTTATTGGCCCAAGAACAGGTGAAGTTTTAAAGAATGACAAATGAACTCAGTCATGGACCAGGTCCATCATGTAAAGCACAGTAATGATCAACCTAAACATGTGAGATACACGTGAAGGAGATTTGTCCCATTGATGAAGCAGCAATGTCTCCTGATCTGATCGAAAATGTTGCAAATTGGATAAGGAGAGAAACTCTCCTCATGATAAGAGAACACATTCCGGATAAAAGATAGGGTTAGAGTTTGTGTTGTTTAAGGACTCAACTTCAATGGAAGATCAACAATTGAGTCTCAATCAAACTCTAATTACTAACTCATTAAATAATAGTGATTGTTCTCTTTTACAGGTATTGCACATACGCAGAAGTTAAACTAAATTGAGAGCAAAAGAACAAGGTGATTTTGCAAGCAATTTATGTGAGATTCGAGTGTCCACTCCAGATGCTACTTAAACGAGATAGAAGAACCAGTTTCATTGTGTTTTTTTTTCTTATTCTAGTTCAATTATAGTAGGTGGTTTAAAGTTGTACCTTTTATCTTTCATAGAAGCATTTGTACTAGGTACTTTGAGGGTTCAAGTTATAGTCTAACTTGAAGTTGTCGCAACAGTTGAGGCTGTGTGCTACAAAGGGGATTAGAGTTAATCCTTAGGTTTACAAAGAGTTTTGTAAGTGCTATTTTGGCTCAGTGATTTTAGTGCATGTTTGGGAAAATGCTACTGAGTAGTAGGTCGTGTTTTTTTCACCTTTTGAGCCAGGTGTTTTTCACATAAAAACCTCTATGTTCTTTATTTTATGTACTTTTAATTCCACAAAACAGTAGTAGTTAGATCACCTAGAAGAACATGGTTCTTCTAGATCAAAAATTGGGTACCACACAAATCACCCCCCCCTCTTGTGTCGTATTGACGTTTAACACATCAATTGGTATCTGAGCGACATTATCCTTGAAGAGGCTAACACCTTAGGAAAAGATCAACATGAGTGCACCACCTGGGAATTGGGAAGGGCAATTCACTGTTAGGCCTCCACTTTTCAATGGACAGTACTATTCTTGGTGGAAGAACATGATGAGGGATCACATCATATGAGAAGACTATGAACTCTGGGACATAGTTACTGATGGTCCTCTAGCAACTACAAAGAAGAATGATGAAGGAGTGGATGTGCCAAAGACAAGGGCTGACTACACTGCTGAAGACCTGAAGAAGTGGGAGAAAAATGCTAAGGCCAAGAAATGGCTTATGTGTGGGCTAGGTCTAGATGAGTACAGTAGAATTCAAAGTTGTACCACTGCTAAGAAAATCTGGGACACTTTGCAAGTGGCTCACGAAGGAACACCTCACGTAAAGAGGTCCAAAGGAACACTGCTGTATTCTCAGTATGAGAACTTCACCATAAAGGAAGGAGAAACCATCCAAGAGATGTATACAAGGTTCACCACACTGACAAATGAACATGAATCTCTTAGAAGGATTATCCTAGAAGAAGATGAAGTTGAAAAGATTGTGACAAGGGTTCTGCCAGTCTCTTGGGAAAGCAAAATCATTGCCGTTCAGGAATCAAAGAATATTGCTACCCTAAAGCTGGATTAACTAGTTGGAAACCTTACTGCCTATGATCTGAGAAGGCAAACCATGAAGATGGAGACACCAAAGAAAGAAAGAAGTCTGGCTCTCAAAATTGCTGAAGGTTCAGATATGGAGGATGATGAAATGGATATGATCACTAGAGATTTCAAAAAGTACCTGATGAGAGGAAAGGGTTCTTCAAGAGGTACAACCTTCAACAAACCAAGGGCTCCTGTGAAACAGACCAATAAGGGTTGCTACAAGTGTTGTAAGAATGATGACGTGATGAAGAACTGCCCTCAATGGGAAATTGAGTGGAAGAAAGAAAGGGCTGAACGAAGGAACACGAAGAAGGAACAGGTTCAACCAAAAAGTAACAAAGGATCAACAAAGGCTATGGTTGCTGCATGGGGAGAAACATCAAATGAGGAATCAGAGGATGAAGTTGGAGATGGACAGGCACTTATGGCCATCGGAGAATTATATGATGAACAAGAGGTAAGTATTCTTCATCCCAAAGACAAAATTAAATTCCTGTCTAAAGAAAGGTTTTCTGAGCTACTACTAGACTTCATTGACGAGTATGAGATAATTAACAATGAGAAGGAAGAGATGTATAGGGAATGCATGATTCTAAAAGCCAAGTGCAAAAATCTAGAGTCTAGGGCTAATGAGAGTGAAAGTGAAAATGCTGGGTTGAAGAACCAGGTTCTTGAACTTGCCAGTAGTGTTCGAGAACTTAGGTCTGAGAATTTAAAACTAAAATTAGGAACAGGAAAGAAGAAAGCTGACTTCACTCACCTCACCCTAGAAGAAAATTAAGGAAAAATGAAAGATGAGCTGTACAGGAAAGATGAGCAGATAAGAATACTAAAAGAAGACCTAGGAAATGTAAAACATGAACTAGACAGAACTTGCAAATGGAACAAGGCTTCTGATGCACTCTCCTGGCTACAAGAACATCATAGCAGTAACAAAAGAGGACTTGGTTATTGGACTCTAACACCTAAGTGGGATCCTAAAAGCAAGTACATCACTCTTCCTAAAAACAAAATTTGCACACATTGTGGCAAGACTGACCATTATAAAATTAATGCAAAAGAAAAGACCAGTGAAAAGAACAAAACGTTTGTTAAAGAAAAGAACAAGCTGCCTGGGTGGGCTAAAAGAAATCTGATTTATCCCTTTGCCCATAGAAAGGGACCCAAACTAGTTTGGGTTCCTAAGATTAACCCCTGATTTATTTTTGCAGGTCCAAGTGAAGGGAAGTAGCAAAATAGTGTATATGGATAGTGGCTGCTCAAAATATATGACTGGAAGCAAGAACCAGTTCCTTTCAATTGAGGACTTAAAGGGAGGCAATGTCCGCTTTGGAAATAGGAATAAATATGATATTATTGGGGTTGGAAAAGTAGGTAACAAAGACTCTCACTCCATTGAGAATTTCTAATTAATAGATGGCTTGAAATATAGCCTGATCAGTATGTCACAACTGTGTGACAGAGGTAACCTTGTAGCATTCACCTCTACTAAATGCTTTGTGATTAATCTTACCACTGACAAGATTGTTTTGTAGGGAAAGAGAGTTAATAATATTTACATTGTAGATTCGTCCACTCTCTCAGAAAATGAACTAACTTGTCTAAGTGGGTTGGATAATGATCCCCTCCTGTGGCACAAAAGACTTGGTCATGCCAGTCTGAATTAGCTAAACAGATTAGTCTCCAAAGACTTGGTGATAGGGTTACCTAACATCAAGTTCAAGGAAGACAAAGTTTGTGAGACATGTGCTAGGGAGAAGCAGGTTAGATCATCCTTCAAAAGCAAGAAAATGGTAAGCACAACCAAGTCGTTGCAACTGGTCCATATGGATCTCTGTGGTCCAATGAGAACCATGAGCATAGCTGGAAAGAAATATATAATGGTGCTTGTTGACGATTATTCTAGATTTACCTGGGTTCTATTTCTTACTTCTAAAGCTGAAACATTTGACATGTTTACTGCATTTGTTAGAAAAACTCAGAAACAATTAGGAAATCACCTTGCATCCATTAGGTCTAATCATGGAACTGAATTTGAAAATGCTAAATTTGTTGAATTCTGTGATAAAAATGGTATAGATCATAATTTCTATGCCCCTATGACTCCTTAACAAAATGGAGTAGTTGAATGAATGAATAGGACTCTTGAAGACATGACTAGGGCTATGCTTCTTTCTAGTAAGCTATCCCATAGCTTCTGGGCAGAGGCATGACCAGACCTCTTGTAGAGAAGACTCCCTATGAGTTACTTAAAGGGAGAAAACCAAATATATCCCATCTTAGGGCATTTGGATGTAAGTGATTTGTGCACAACAATGGAAAAGACTCCATAGGTAAGTTTGATCCCAGAAGTTATGAGAGAGTATTCTTGGGATATTCTTCACATGGCAAAGCATATAACGTGTTAAATAAAAGAACTTTGTGTGTAGAAGAAAGTGTACATGTAGTATTTGATGAAACTAACATTCTTTCTGAGAGACAGGAACACGAAAATGAAGCCTCTGGATTGGTAAAGGGCTTGACTGAAGCCTTAGCACAAGTCAAAGTGGCACCAACAAAAGGAACAGGTAATGGAACGGGTTCTTCCATCCAGGGCAACCTAACATGGGGAACTAATCAAAGAGGGATTGAAATAAATCCCTTAAAGGAACCTGTTCATGACCCTGATCCTCAGCAACAGAACTTGGGAGAAACATCTAGCAGAAACCAGTTGGTTGTGAAACCTCATAAGTATCAAAATTCTCATCCCATTTAGAACATTATCACTGATCCAACATCTGGAGTCAAAACTAAATCACAAATAAAGAATATGTGTGCCTTTGATGCAATTTTATCTCATATTGAACCAAAAAATGTTGTTAAAGCTTTGGAAGATGCAGATTGGGTGATGGCCATGCAAGATGAACTCAATCAGTTTGAGAGAAGTCAAGTTTGGCATGTAGTCCCAAGACCCAAGGATAGATCAGTCATTGGTGTAAAGTGGGTCTTGAGAAACAAACTTTATGAAGATGGAACAGTCATAAGAAACAAGGCAAGACTGGTGGTCCAAGGTTACAGCCAAGAGGAGGGCATAGACTATGATGAGACTTTTGCTCAATTTTCAAGACTAGAGGCAATCAGACTCCTCATAGCCTTTGTAGTACACATGGAATTCACTCTTCATCAAATGGATGTCAAAAGTGCTTTCCTGAATGGTTACCTGAAAGAAGAAGTATTTGTGAAACAACCTCCAGGATTTGAAAGCAAGGAATGTCTTGAGCATGAGTTCTTATAGATTCTTTGATTAGTAAAAATCACAGAGTTTGTCATCATAAAAAAGGGAGAATTTGTTGGCCCAAGAACAGGTAAAGTTTTGAAGAATGACAAATGAACTCATTCATGGACCAGGTCCATAATGTAAGGCACAGTAATGATCAACCTACACATGTGAGATGCACGTGAAGGAGATAAGTCCCATTGATGAAGCAACAATACCTCCTGATCTGATCGAAAAGGTTGCATATTGGATAAGGAGAGAAAGTCTCCTTATGAGAAGAGACCACAATCCGAATAAAAGATAGGGTTGGAGTTTGCGTTGTTCAAGGACTCAATTTCGATGGAAGATCAGTAATTGAGCCTCAATCAAACTCTAATTACTAACTCATTAAATAGCATTGATTGTTTTGTTTTACAGGTATTGCACATACGCAGAAGTTAAACTAAATTGAGACCAAAAGAGCAAGGCGATTTTGCAAGAAATTTATGTGACATTCGAGTGTGCACTCCTGAAGCTACTTGAACGAGATAGAAGAATCAGTTTCATTGTGTTTTTTTCTTATTCTAGTTCAATTGTAGCGGGTAGTTGAAAGTTGTACATTTCAGCTTTCATAGAAGCATTTGTACTAGGTACTTTGAGTGATCAAGTTATAGGCTAACTTGAAGTTGTCGCAACAGTTGAGGGTGTGTGTTACAAAGGGGATTAGAGTTAATCCTTAGGTTTACAAAGAGTTTTTGTAAATACTATTTTGGCTCAGTGATTTTAGTGGAAGTTTGGGAAAATCCTACTGAGTAGTAGGTCGTGGTTTTTTCACCTTTTGAGCTAGGTGTTTTTCACGTAGAAATCTATGTGTTTTTTATTTTATGTACTTTTAATTCCTCAAACAATAGTAGTTAGATCATCTAGAAGAACCTGGTTCTTCTAGATCAAAAATTGGGTACCACACAAATCACTCCCCCTCTTGTGTGGTATTGACGTTTAGAACATCAGTGTGACTACTGAATTTACTTGGTTCTGTGAACTAGCTATGTATAAACCTTTCCTAAGGTGTCTTGACATATATTCATCTCTTTAAACAAGTCTCTGTTTTTTACTACACTATTTTAAAAATAAAAAAAGACTTTTTTTAAATACAGTTTCTTGCTACAACCTTTTCAACTTGTGTCCATCACTTCTCACTCTACTCTTAGTCAATAAGTTCTGCCCCCTCTAGTATGTGTATTTCCTTGGTGTCCTTTTGAGAACCCTCTGAACTCTGGCATACTGAGGTTGGCCTTCCCACACTGCACTTGTTAAATCGTTGGTTACTAAGTCTAGGTGTAAGCACTGCCCGGGATCCTTGAGATCCTTAGGGAACTTTGATGCACCTAGACTCTGATTTTGTCCTTGGAATTGAGGCATATGAGGCCATTGGAGGCTTTGGGAAATCTGGGCCTAATTGAAGGGTCCCTATAGAATATCTTCTTGATTTTCTATTTCTATTTATGTTATGCATTCATTGTCCTGTAATAATTTGTAAACAGATATTGCGGTATTTAGTAAAAAGGGTGGTTGGATACATACCCTATGGGGTAATACGGGTGAAATCCTGCTCCTAGGACTTTACTTTTTAAGTCTATTTGCTCTACTAAATAGAAAACATGCTCATTGGACTTTACTTTTTGATCTGATTCCTTTTTCTGAATAGAAAACATGCTCATAGGACTTTACTCTTTTGAATCTGATTGCTTTGCAAAATAGAAATTATATCCATAGGTCTTCACTTCTAAGTTTGTTTACTCATCAAGTAGAAACCATGTCTATAAGGTTTTACATTCTGTAATGTTTAGAAACCATGCATATAGGTTCCAAACAATCATATCTTAAAATCAGTTCAATAATAGATTCCATGCATATATGACTTAATTCAAATTCAGTTACAACGAGTATTCATGCATGTTTCCATACCTGCAAATTGTTAAAATTAGTAATACACTTAGATATCATGCCTATATGGAGCCCTACTCAAAATTTTGCTTGTCAGTCTAATCTAGTCTAATAAATCAATTTAATCACGCGTAGTTCATTTCTGAATTGGTCTTATTAAGTGTTAAGCATTTTCTAAAACAAGTTCTTTCAAACTGTCTCAATCTCATTAGACATCATGCCCATAGGTATTAAAGAAGACTATTTCAAATTCTGTTTGTTTCTGTATTAATATAGATATCATTATTCTGCGTATAGGAAAGCCTTTAGGGTGTTTTCAAAATCTGCATTCTCTAAAACTGTCTTTATAGCTTAAGGTTTTTTAATTCTAACAGGCTTTTAAAAGGAGTCCCTAGGCAACTGCGTATAATTTCTGAGTCTAAAACAGGATTTGTTTGTTTTTGTATATTCACTTAGATATCCTGCTTTAGGACATTGTCTAATAAATGACCTTAACTGTGTTTGAGTCATGTTGCTTATGTGTTTGTTGAGGAGGAAACTTTAAGCCTCTTAATTGCTCCCATTATGTGTGAAAGACCTAAATGATTTTGACTGTTGCCTTTGAATTTTCACCTTTTAAAAGCATAGGGGTACGTCTAGAACCACCTATAGGTAGAGGTCCTAACTCCTTCCAGGATCATTAATAAGGGACGGGTAGGAGCACACAATAGGAATCGTTGACCATACACTCACTTTGCATAACCACTAAGGGGATGAGAAGGGTAGACATGGGATATGATGACTACGCGTTAATGTCACGTGTAGCCCTCATTGAGGAGTGTTTATCGCACGTTGCATGGGGCGATCTTATAGGATAACCAACCTAGGAACCCTCCTTTCCAAATCCTTTCTTTATTTAAACCTTTATTTTACAACTTGTTCAAACCTTTATCTTACCATTTGAGTTATCCAGCATGTTTTACTTGCAACTTATTTGATTCAACCCTTTATATGGACTAATTTGTGAGTATAAGTTTGGCCGGTACCGACAGTTGTGGACCAAGAGGGGTGCCTAACACCTTCCCCTCGAGGTTACTTCGATCCCTTACCCTTATCTCTGGTAATGCAAGCCAAACCAAAAGTTAATCTCTCTACGTGCCCTAACGCACCATAATTCATTAGGTGGAGACTCATTAAATACCCAATTCCCAAAAGGAAATGAGTCATTATACCCCGTGAATATCGAACCCTTGATCATCATCCCCGTCAAAAAGGGAGGGAAAAGGGGGATGCGACATTTGTGAGGTTAGAGTAAGGATGCCACTACTAGGCAATCTATTATTGAGATCGTGCCAGATGACTTGTGGAGGAATGTACATGCAAAGGAGTATTATGTTGTTGACCATCTGAACAAAATCTCTGCTAAGATATCTATCCTGCTGATGTTGCAAAATTCAAAGGAACATAAGAGCACTTTAATAAAAGTGCTGAGCGAGGCTTATGTACCCAATAACATCACTGGCAGAAAAATGGCCAACAAGGTAGGGAAATTACTGGAAATTCATAAGATTATCTTCCACGAAGATGAGCTACCGCCTGAGGGGTTGAATCACAATCGAGTATTGCATATCACATTGCAATTTAAAGATAAGTTCATTGACATGGTCCTGGTTGATGGAGGTTCAAGTCTAAATATTTGTCCATTGGACACTCTGAAAAGGTTGGACAAAGGTTTCCATGAAATACGGGTAGGAAGCATGAACATGAAAGCTTTAGATGGGTCCCTAAAGGCCACAATCGGGGAAATCAACCTTTTCTGACAAATGGGGCCAACTTGGTTTGACGTCAAGTTTCAGATGCTCAACATACCAGCCTCATATAATCTTTTATTGGGCCGACCATGGATCCATGCTGCTTGGGATGTACTTTCCACACTACATCAAGCCATAAAATTCGACATAGAAGAAGGCTAGGAGGGGAAACCAATCACCACATTGAACGGGTCAACGCCGTCGAGAAGGATAAATGGTTGAGTGGTAAAATAGAAAGCATATTGGCCTGGTCTGAATATGAACCTGGCAAAGGGTTGGGAAAGAACCTCCAAGGTATCACTAAATGGATATAACTGAAAAGTCATGGTACCACATTTGGGCTCGTGGACCATATTTCCCTCTCGAGCAACCAGTGCCATGCTTGGAACAAGCTTTTCACCAAGCTGATATGATATAGGGGACTGCAGAAGATGAAGCACTAGCTGGGTTGAAGAATCAGTTCTTGGAGGATGAAGACATGGACTACAGTGCCATAATTTAGGAGGAGGAGGAAGAGGGCCTCAAAATTCAGACCGTAAAGAAGGGAATTATTCTCAGGAATTGGACCGCCACACCATCCCGAGCCCGCCGAGTCCTTGGGTAGCTTGGAAAATTTTACTTTTATAGCCATTCTAGGAATTTAAGATTTGCAGTAATTTTGTTTTAAGACTTACTTGTTTCAAAATAAATGCTCGATTCATCGAGCCGTACTTGTCTAGATGATTATTTATTCTTAATCGAATGCATTTGATCTTTATTATTCATTACTATTTTTTACACTTTTTCC
This sequence comes from Nicotiana glauca, assembly GCA_026770625.1. Taxonomy (NCBI): domain Eukaryota; kingdom Viridiplantae; phylum Streptophyta; class Magnoliopsida; order Solanales; family Solanaceae; genus Nicotiana; species Nicotiana glauca. Next base: position 164,569 of record MU740838.1, on the reverse strand, counting down.
TTTCTACAGCATTATTATTATTTTTCCTGATGAACCAGTGACTAGGACATGTAATGAGGCAACACAACATGTGAATAGTGATTCAGATGAAGAAGATGAGATACCCGAGGAAATCGTTAGGGAGGTTGAAAATTTTGAGAATAAGCCTAAGTCTAATCTGGACGAAACCGAAGCAATAAATTTTGGAGAGGCCAAGACCATCAAGGAAGCTCGCATCAGTATTCACTTTTCACCAACAGAGAAGGAAGAGTACATTTGTTTCCTAAAATAGTATGAGGATATTTTTGCATGGTCATATGATGACATGACTGGTTTGAGCACGTCCATAGTGGCTCACACGTTGCTTACTAATCCCATGTGTCCGCCAGTGAAGCAGAAACTCACAAAGTTCAAACCAAATATGAGTTTGAAAATCAAGGATCAAGTTACCAAACAGATCAAAGCCAAAGTTCTCAGGTTGGTTGAGTACCCAACTTGGTTAGCTAACTTTGTGGTAGTTAGGAATAAGGATGGGAAGGTCAGAGTATGTGTTGACTCTCGAGATTTAAACAGAGCAAGTCCCAAAGATGACTTCCCACTACCAAACATACACATTTTGATTGACAATTGCGCCAAGCATGAACTCCAATCCACTATGAATTGCTTCGAGGGTTATCACCAGATCTGGATAGATGAAGAAGATTTAGAGAAGACAACTTTTATTAAACCTTGGGGTGTATACTATTACAAGATGATGCCATTCGGTCTGAAGAATGCTGGGGACACTTACATAAGAGTCATGACAACCATCTTCCATTATATGATACATAAAGAAATAGAGGTATATGTGGACGATGTCATTATCAAATCCAAGAGGGACGCAGATCATATAGCGGACATGAGGAAGTTCTTTGATAGACTAAGGAGGCACAACTTGATACTGAACCCCACAAAGTGTGCATTCGGCGTTCCTGTAGGAAAATTACTAGGATTCATCGTCAGTCGTCGAGGGATCGAGCTAGACCCATCTAAAGTCAAGGCTATTTAGGAGTTACCACCACCTAAGAGCAAAAAGGACGTCATGAGATTCTTAGGACATCGCAACTACATCACTCGATTCATAGCACAATCCACATTCATATGTAAACCTATCTACAAAATACTGAGGAAAGATGCAGAAAAAAGATGGACGTAGGATTATTAGAAAGCTTTTGACAAGATCAAGGAGTACCTGTCCACACCACCAGTGCTGGTCCTGCCAAAACCAGGTAGACATTTGTTACTCTATCCATCTATATTAGATGGATCCTTCGGATGTGTTTTGGGTCAACATGACGAGACAGGAAGGAAGGAGCAGGCCATATACTACCATGGCATGAAGTTCACACCTTACGAAGCATAGTACTCTCTATTGGAACACACAAATTGAGGCATCACTTCTGTGCCTAAACTATATACCTCATATCCAGGATGGACCCTCTAAAGTACATATTCCAAAAGCCCATGCCGACCGAAAAGTTGGCCAAATGGTAGATACTATTAAGTGAGTTCGATATTGTCTATCTAACTCAAAAAGCGGTCAAAGGACAAGCATTGGCAGATCACCTTGCTGAAAATCCGGTGGGAGGAGCATACGAACCTTTGAAAATATATTTTCCTAATGAAGAAGTGTCGTTCGTAGAGGAAGACATTACCGAGGAATACGAAGGTTGGAGGACGTTCTTTGATGGAGCCGCAAATTTCTAAGGAGTGGGCATTGGAGCAGTTTTGGTATCTAAAATGGGTCAACTTTATCCAATATCTGCTAAACTTTGATTTCCCTGCACCAACAACATGGCGGAATACAAAGCCTGCATACTAGGGCTCAACATGACAATCGACATGGACTTTCAAGAGTTTCTAGTAATAAGTGATTCATATTTGCTTGTGCACCAAGGGCAAGGAGAATGGGCCACCAAGAATTCCAAGATACTGCTATATCTGCACTATGTGCAGGAATTAAGAAAAAGGTTCATGAAGATAGAATTCCGACATGTGCCCAGAATTCATAATGAGTTTGCCGACGCATTGGCCACCTAGTCAAGTATGGTACCACATCTAGATAAGAATTATATTGATCCCATTTCGGTGATAAAAATAATCAACTGTCATATTGTGTTCATGTTGAAGAAGATATAGACGGAAAGCCTTGGTTTTATGACATCAAGGAGTATTTATTGAAGGGAGAATATCTAGAACATGCAAATCACACTCAGAAAGGCACACTGCGGATGTTGTCCAATCACTTTTTCCACAGCGGAGTAAACTTATACAGAAGAGCTCTTTATTTGGGTTAACTAAGATGTGTCGACGCAAAGGAAGCTTCTAAGCTACTTGAGGATGTACATGCCGGGACCTGCAGCCCGCACATGAATGGTTTTTTCTTGGCTAAGAAGATACTTAGGGTCGGTTGCTTTTGGATGACCATGGAAACAGACTGCATCTAGTATGTACAAAAATGCTTTCAATGCCAAGTGCATGCCGATATGATAAAAGTGCCGCAAAACAAGCTTAATGCAACAAGCTCATCTTGGCCATTCGCCGCCTGGGGAATGGATGTTATTGGTTTGATTGAGCCCACTGCTTCAAAAAGACACAAGTTATTATGGTAGACATTGATTACTTCACGAAATTGGTAGAAATTACATTTACAAAGTTGTAACCAAGAAAGTTGTCGCAAATTTTGTCAAGTATCGTATTGTTTGCCGATTCAGAGTTTCCGAGTCCATTATTACTAATAATGCCACCAATCTCAACAGTGATTTCAATTTCAAGCACAAGAATTCCACAGCCTACAGACCTTAGATGAACGAAGCTGTAGAAGCAGCCAACAAAAAATCAATAAGACACTAGGGAAGATGGTAGAAACCACTAATAATGGCATGAGAAGCTACCCTTTTCTCTATAGGGATACCGTACTATGGTTCGCACATCCATCGGGGTAACTCCTTACATGTTGGTTTATGGTACCGAGGCTGTCATTCTAGCCGAGGTAGAGATTCCTTCTTTAGGGATTATACAGGAAGCCGAACTCAGTGATGTAGAATGGATAAGGAGTCTCTATGAAAAATTGACCCTTATCGATGGAAAGAGGATAAATGCAGTGTGTCACGGCCAACTTTATTAGAATAGAATGTCTAGAGCTTTCAACAAAAGGGTCAAACCAAGGCAATTTGCACCAGGTCAGTTGGTGCTGAAGAAGATCCTCTCAAATCAAGATGAAGCCAAAGGGAAGTTCTCTCCCAACTAGCAATGTCCGTAAACGGTTCACAGGGTACTGACAGGAGGAGCACTGTTGGCCCAAGTAAAGGATGTATAGATTTGTAGGATGTATAGCAAGTGTTGACAAGGTCCGTACACGGTTCATACTACGAATTTGGAGAATAGATTTGTAGGATGTATAGCAAGTGTTGAGACTACATAATCTGGAGAAGTTGGTGGTAAAAATTAAAAAAGAAATAAAAGAGAGCACTGGCGCTAGGAGTACTGTGAGGGGAAAGGGTACAAGAGTGGTTGATTTTTCACCTACTCATGTTGGTCTAACAAAAGAAACCGGTGCAATGGTTGTTTGGGTAGAGGAATTTCCAGAAATAGAAGAGAGTGTGTGTAAAGTGTGAGCAAAACAGGGGAAGTGGGTCCGGCGAAGCTGCTGAGGGGTTGGTTAACTTGGAAAAAATATAGATGAACCTGTTCCATCTGAATAGGAAACCCTCGTAGACCTACTGATAGAGTTATCAATGGCACGAAAACTCATACCATTCCCCATGGTTTCATTATCACAACTGTGCTGCACATTTCAAGGTACATGTGAAGAAGTGGGGTTAATACTCTACTTGCTTGCGATTATGAAGTCGATGTCATTCTTAATGAACCTGGTTCATCTAAAAAGACACATATCAATAGGAAAGTTATAGTCTTGGTACAGGAGAGTGAGGCAAAGGATATTGATATAGCAAGGCTGAAGACACGATTGGTTGAGGTAGAATCTGAGAGAGATGTTCTTAGAACTGAACTTGCAATGGAAAAGGAGAAGAATGATGAAATTCTTCAAGACATGCTGAAACTTCTCCAAGCAAATAACCCAGCCCCTACCTCTTCCAAGCTTACTGTAGATAAACCAGTGACCCAGCTCGAGACATTTTGTTTCTTTTGCTCATGTTTTCAGTATTTTTATTTCTTCTTATGCTTTGTGGTAGAATCTTATCAATCATCAATGAAATTCACTATTTTTGCTCTAACTATTTGTTTATATTTCTTTGATGGTTGAAATTTTTAGTTTGATCTATGATGATTAATCCATGTTTGCATTTGAAGTAGCCCCAGTGGCCATGAGTAAGCTTTGAAATCTCGTTATCTCACATTTTTATGCAACTTTTCGATGATGCCTAAAGGGGGGAAAAGTTTGTGCTTTGAACAAGTGATGTTTATAACCTAATGTACCTAGTTCTTGATGATAAGTGATAAAAAGGAAAAATATTTCTAACATTGTGTTGATGTTGAGCTGAGTTGAAACAGGGGTAAGCTTATGAAAAGCAAGAAGATTGTCATCATCAAAAAGGGGGAATTTTTTTGCCCAAGTAAAGGTTAGTTTTGAAGAATGACAAAGGAACCCATGATGAACCAGGTCCATCACTCAGGTTCACAGAAACAGGCAGATTTGAGCATGTTGGTTTCACGTGAAGGAGATAAGCTTAACTTGGTGTATTTAATATCTCCTGATCGAAAAGGTTGCAGGATTGATAAGGAGAAGGAGTCCTTAGTCAAAGAAAACACAACTCAAGACAGGGAAGGAGTTAGAAGTTGAAATCAACTAGAACTCTTCCACCAAGGAAGAGTTGCATCAGAACTCTAGTTATTTCTTCATCTACTAACTCTATAAATTGCAGGATATTCTCACATTAAAGTGTTGCATAAAAACACAGAAGTTGAACGTGAATTGGGAGAAAAATAGCAAGGCTTTTTGCAAGCAATTCGTGTATGATTCATGTGTACAAACCTGAAGATACATGAACAAGATTGAAGAACCAGCTCCATAAAGAGTTTTATGTATCTTTCGTTATTTCTAGTTCAATTGTAGTAGGTGTTTTAAAGTTGTACATTTCCAGCTTTCATAGAAGCAATTGTAATAGGTACTTTGAATATTCAAGTTAGAGTTAACTTGAAGTTGTCGCAGCAGTTAGAGGCTGGTTGCTACAATAGGATTAGAGTTAATCCTTAGGTTTACAAAGAGTTTGTAAATGCAGTTTTGGCTCAGTGATTTTAGTGGAAGTTTGGGAAAATCCTACTGAGTAGTAGGTCGTGATTTTTTCACCTTTTGAGCCAGGTATTTTCCACGTAAAAATATATGTGTTCTTTATTTCTGTAATTATTATTTCGCAAACAGCAGTAGTTGGTACACCTAGAAGAACTAGGTTCTTATAGAGCGAAAATTGGGTACAACACAAATCACCCCCTATTGTGTGGTATTAACGTTTAGAACATCAATTGGTATCAGAGAAGGTTATCCTTGAAGAGGCTAACACCTTAGGAAAAGAAGATGAGTGCACCACCCGAAAACTGGGAAGGGCAATCCACTGATAGGCCTCCACTCTTTAATGGCCACTACTACTCTTGGTGGAAAAACAGGATGAGAGATCACATCATAGGAGAAGACTATGAATTGTGGGACAGTCACTGATGGTCCCCTGGAAACGACAAAGAAGAATGCTGAAGGAGTGGACGTGCCAAAGATAAGAGCTGACTGCACTAGTGAAGAATTGAGGAAGTGGGAAAAGAATGCAAAGGCCAAGAAATGGCTTGTGTGTGGAATTGGTCAAGACGAGTACAGTAGAATTCAAAGTTGTACCACTGCTAAGGAAATATGGGACACTTTGCAAGTGGCTCATGAAGGAACACCTCAAGTGAAGAGGTCCAGAGGAACACTGTTGTATTCTTAATACGAGAATTTCACCAAGAAGGAAGGGGAAACCATCCAAGAGATGTATACAAGGTTCACCACACTAACAAATGAACTTCAGTCTCTTGGAAGGGTTATTCTTGAAGAAGACAAAGTTGAGAAGATTTTGACAAGGGTACTGCCAATCTCTTGGTAAAGCAAAATCACAGCTATTCAGGAATCAAAGAACATTGCCACTCTTAAGTTGGATGAGCTAATTGGAATCTCATTGCCTATCAACCTAGAAGGCAAACCATGAAGATGGATGCACCCAAGAAGGAAAGGATCACGGCATTTAGAATCACTGAAGGTGCTGATCTAGGGAAGGATGAAATGACCATTATGACAAAGGACTTCAAGAAGTACCTAATGAGAGGAAATGGTCCTTCAAGAAGTGGAAGCTACATCAAACCAAGGGTTCCTAAAAAATAAACAAATGAGGGGTGTTACAAGTATGGGAAGACTGATCACTACATCAAAAACTGCCCTAAATGGGAAATTGAATGGAAGAAGGAAAGAGCTGAACAAAGGAACAAGAAGAAGGAATAGGTTCATCATAAGAAGAACAAAGAATAAATAAAGGCTATGGTTGTTGCTTGGGGTGAAAGCTCAGATGATGACTCAGAAGATGAAGATGGAGATGAACTAGCACTTATGTCAATTGGGAAATCCGATAAGGAATCTAAGGTAAGTATAATTCATCTCAAAGACAAGATTAAATATTTGTCTAAAGAAAGTCTCTCTGAATTACTTCTAGATTTCATTGATGTAAACAATGAAAAGGAACATCTTTCTAAGGAGTGTGTGATTCTGAAAGCTAAATGCAAAACCTGGAACTTAGGGCTAGTGAAAGTGATAGTAAAAATGTTGAGTTGAAGAACCAGGTTCATGAACTTGACACCACAGTCCTAGAGCTCAAATCTGAAAATCTAAAATTGAAATTAGGAACTAGTAAAAAGGAATCTGATCACACACAACTCACTTTAGAAGAAAATGTAGGAAAAATAAAAGATGAAGAGATGAGCAGATAAGAGTCCTTAAGGGGGATCTAAACAAGGTTAAGCACGAGTTAGATAGAACCTGTAAATGGAATAGGTCCTCCAATGCACTTTCATGGCTACATGAACACCATAGTAGCAATAAGAGAGGACTTGTCTACGGGACCCCTGCACCTAAGTGGGATCCCAAAAGCAAGTACCTCACACTTCCTAAGAACAAAATTTGCAAACACTGTGGTAAAACTGGTCACTATAAATCTAAATGTATTGCAAAAGAAAAGGCTAGTAAAAAGAATAAAGAATTTGTTCAAGGGAAAAATAGGCTGCCAGGTTGGGCTAAAAAGAATTTGATTCACCCTTTTGCCTATAGAAAGGGACCCAAACTAGTTTGGGTTCCTAAGACTAACCCCTGATTTCCTTCTATGGGTCCAAGTGAACGGGAGCAGCCAAATATGGTACATGGATAGTGGCTGCTCAAAGTATATGACAAGAAGCAAGAACCAGTTCCTTTCACTTGAGGACCTCAAATGAGGTAATGTCTCCTTTGGAAATGGGAATAAAGGTGAGATAATTAGGGTTGGAAAGGTAGGTAAGACTGATTCTCACTCTATTGAGAATATCTACATGATAGATGGCTTAAAGTACAGTCTTATCAGTGTATCACAATTATGTGATAAAGGTAACTTGGTAGCATTCACCACTACCAAATATTTTGTGATTAATCTTACCATTGACAAGATTGTTTTGCAGCGAAAAAAAGTAACCAATACATGCATTGTAGATTTGTCCACACTTTCAATAAATGAACTCACTTGCTTAAGTGTGTTGGACAATGATCCCCTCCTTTGGCACAAGAGACTTGGACATGCAAGTCTAATTTAACTCAACAAATTAGTCTCCAAGGATCTGGTGATAGGGCTGCCTAACATCAAGTTCAAGGAAGACAAAGTTTGTGAGCCTTGTGATAGGGGGAAGCAGGTAAGATCCTCTTTTAAATTCAAGAAAGTGGTAAGCACCACCAAAATGATGGAACTAGTCCATATGGATCTCTGTGGTCCAATGAAATCATTAAGCAGAGGTAGTAAAAGAAATGTGATGGTGCTTGTTGATGATTACTCTAGGTTTACATGGACATTATTTTTAACATCTAAAGATGAAGCATTTGACATGTTTACTTCTTTTGTTAGAACAACTCAGAAACAACTAGGTAATCAATTTGCATCAGTTAGGTCTATCATGCAGCTGAATTTTAAAATGCTAAGTTTGCTGAATTTTTGCATGACTAGATCTCTCGTTAAGAAGATTCCCTATGAGTCACCTAAAGGGAGAAAGCTAAATATATCCCATCTTAGGGCATTTATATGCAAGTTCTTTATGCACAATAATAGCAAAAACTCCCTAGGTAAGTATGATCCCAGAAGTGATGAGGGAGTATTCGTGGGATATTCTTTACATAGTAAAGCTTATAAGATATACAGTAAAAGAACTATGTGTGAAAAAAAATGTATATGTTATTTAAAACTAACATTCTTTCTGAGAAGCAGGAACAAGATAATGAAGAGATTAGGCTGATAAGAAATTCGAATGATGAAACCATGGTCCAGCCTGAAGAGGCATCACAAGAAGGAACATGTGATGGAACAGGTCCTTCCACCCAAGGCAACATGACAGGGGGAACTGACTAGAGAGGAACTGATCCTCAAACCTCGGGGGAACCTGTCCATGAACATATTACTCAGTAACAAAACCAGGAAGAAACATCTAAAGAAATTGACACTCCTATTGCAACATCCAAGAAATTGGATATAGATGAACCTGGTTCATCTATTGATCAGAAGTTGTATAGGGGTAAATCCAAAAGAGTTTCACTTGACTGTTGTCTAGAGGATACTGAGATATCTGAAAGGAACCACTGATCTGTGCCTTTGGTATCCTAAAGGTAGTGATTTTGATCTAGTAGGACTTGTTGATGTTGATTATGCAGGTTTCCTTATGGATAGGAAGAGCATCTCAGGTATGGCACACTTCCTCGGTTCATGTCTTGTGTCATGAGCTACCAAAAAGGCAAAATTTAATGGCCTTATCTACTGCTGAAGCTGAGTATGTTACTGCTGCTTCATGGTGTGCTCAATTGTTGTGGATCAAACAACAATTATTGAACTTTGGAATTGATGTGGTTGCATCCCTATTTTTTTGTGATAACATTAGTGCTATTAGTATGACAAAGAAACCAGTTCATCATAATAGAACTAAGAACATATTTGTTAGGCACCATTTTTTAGGGACAACTATGAGAAAAGCTTGATCACTGTGGAGTTTTGTGCTACTAACAAGCAAATTGCTGACATCTTCACAAAAGCCTAAAGTAGAGATCACTTTGAGAGGAACAGGTTGGAATTAGGGATGATTAAGATCACCTAAAAGGACCAGTTCAAGGTTAAATGAAAATAATAAAAAAAATTGAAAAACAAATTTTTGTTAGAAAGTCAATAAATTGTATAATTAGATTAAATCTTGCTCAGTCTCATACTTTCCATGGTATACTCTTGTGCCATGTGTTAAAATGACTCATTAATCTCTAGTGATATTTTCTCTATTTTGGCAAATTTAGACTCACACAAGAGAATTATCAGTGAAGAACCTGGTTCATCAAGGTAACGCGGTATGTTTTCTACACTCCGCATAATTTGAAATAACTATATTTGGATCATGAGCAGAGAGTCCTACCAAATACCAAACTACTTTTGGACTTATCCATTACAAGTAGTCCCATTCAAAAGAGTCCCAACTAAATGGAAGTATCTAGATTCTAGGGATACACTCCAACATCTTTTCAAAATTGAATTTCAGTTTAATTAAGATTCAACGAGTTTGAAAAGCTATAATTACCCCATCAATTATTCACCTGTATATTGATCAGCTTTAGTGTATTTCTTACCTCATCTCTCTCAAGCCATCAAAAACTCTCATTCTTCTTTCATCCTCCAAATACAAAGAATTCTAGAAATCTGAAGATTTAAGTCTGCTACTAAGGGGGAGAAAGTAGGTATTCTGAAACTGAAAAAGTATCTTCTGATTCTAAAGTTTCTCCTCGGACAATTTCTAAAGTTGATGCAAATTTGGAGAATAGATTTGTAGGATGTATAGTAGGTATTGAGACTACATAATCTGGAGAAGTTAGTGCTAAAAATAAAAAAGAAAAAAAAGAGCAGGGGCGCTTGGAGTATTGTGAGGGGGAAGGGTACAAGAGTGGTTGATTCTTCACCTACTCTTGTTGGTCTAACAAAAGAAACTGGTGCAATGGTTTTTTGGGCACAGGAATTTACTGACATAGAAGAGAGTGTGAGCAAAACAGCGGAAGTGGGTCTGGCAAAGCTACTGAGGGGTTGGTTCAACGTGGAAAAAATATATATGAACCTATTCCATCTGAACGGGAAACCCTCGCGGACCTACTGATAGAGTTTTCAATGGCACCAAAACTCATGTCATTCCCTATGGTTTCATTCTCACAATTGTGCTGCTCATTTCAAGGTACCTGTGAAGAAGTGGGATCAATACTCTACTTGCTTGCGATTATGAAGTCAATGTCATTCTTAATGAACCTGATTCATCTAAAAAGATACCTATCAATAGCAAAGTTAGAGTCTTGGTACAGGAGAGTAAGGCAAAGGCAATTGAGATAGCAAGGCTGAAGACACGATTGGTTGAGGTAGAATCGGAGAGAGATGTTCTCAGAACTGAACTTTCAAGGGAAAAGAAGAAGAATGATGAAATTCTTCAAAACAAGCTGAAACTTCTCCAAGCAAATAACCCATCCCTTACATCCTCCAAGCCTTAAATCCTAGCCTAGTGTAGATAAACCAATGACCCATCTCGGGACATTTTGTTTCTTTTGCTCATGTTTTCAGTATTTTTATTTCTTCTTATGCTTTGTGGTAGAATCTGATCAATCATCAATGAAATTCACTATTTTTGCTCTAACCGTTTGTTTATATTTCTTTGATGGTTGAAATTCTTAGTTTGATCTATGATGATTAATCCATGTTTGCATTTGAAGTAGTCCCAGTGGCCATGAGTAAGCTTTAAAATATCGTTATCTCACATTTTTTATGCAGCTTTTTGATGATGCCTAAAGGGGGAAAAAGGTTGTGCTTTGAACATGTGATGTTTATAAACTAATGTACATGGTTCTTGATGATAAGTGATAAAAAGGAAAAATCTTTCCAACATTGTGTTGATGTTGAGCTGAGTTGAAACAGGGCTAAGCTTATGAAAAGCACAGAGTTTGTCATCATCAAAATGGGGGAATTTGTTGGCCCCGGTAAAGGTTAGTTTTGAAGAATGACAAAGGAACTCATGAGCATGTGAGTTTCACGTGAAGGGGATAAGCTTAACTTGGTGTATTAAATATCTCCTGATCAAAAAGGTTGCAGAATTGATAAGGAGAAGGAGTCTTTAGTCAAGTATAACACAATTCAAGATAGGGAAGGAGTTAGAAGTTGAAATCAACTAGAATTTTTCCATCAAGGAAGAGTTGCATTAGAACTCTAGTTATTTCTTTATCTACTAACTCTATAAATTGCAGGATGTTCTCACATTAAAGTGTTGCACAAAACAGCAGAAGTTAAACGTGAATTGGGAAAAAAATAGCAAGGCTTTTTGCAAGCAATTCGTGTGTGATTCAAGTGTGCAAACCTGAAGCTACATGAACAAGATTGAAGAACCAGCTTCATAAAGAGTTTTATGTGTCTTTCTTTATTTCTATTTCAATTGTAGTAGGTATTTTAAAGTTGTACCTTTCCGGCTTTTATAGAAGCAATTGTAATAGGTACTTTGAGTATTTAAGTTAGAGTTAACTTGAAGTTGTCGCAGCAGTTAGAAGTTGGTTGCTACAACGGGATTAGAGTTAATCCTTAGGTTTACAAAGAGTTTTGTAAATGAAGTTTTGGCTTAGTGATTTTAGCGGAAGTTTGGGAAAATAATACTGAGTAGTAGGTCGTAATTTTTTTACCTTTTGAGCCAGGTGTTTTCCACGTAAAAATCTCTGTGTTCTTTATTTTCTGTAATTATTATTCCACAAATCGCAGTAGTTAGTACACCTAGGAGAACCAGGTTCTTCTAGAGCGAAAATTGGGTACCATATAAATCACTCCCTTCTTGTGTGGTATAGACGTTTAGAACATCAAGCACTTATACCTGCAGAAATGGTGGATAAATCTGGCCAAAACCGATCAATTCCGACGCACTCAAGTGATACTATGCTTAGATAATTTATATTTTTCTCAACTGATGTAATTGAACTACGCTTGACCTGATTCCTGTTTAAGAAGGAATACGTAGGAAGCCATATGGGTTCGGTCATATCATAATAAAATTTTCATTTCCCCCCCCCCCCCCCTCCTATGAGACCCGTGAAAGATTTTTACTCTAAACCTGAAGGCCCGTAGAGCCATGTTAGGAATACGTGTTAGAAATGTGTAAATTCATCCCCTTTGGACTGAACCATGCATTAAAAAGTCAAGAAATAATGTTTTCCATAAAAGTGCAATTCTGCGATGGAGAAGGCAGTCGTAGAACAGCTATGCGGACCGCATAGTCGCCTCAGAGTGTATCAGTATGTTGGTCAATTTAAGGTCAACTATGCGGCCAATTTTGCGATCAAATAATCGATATGTCGGAAGCATAGTCATTGCATAATGCCCTTAGGATTTTGCAAAAGGCAGTTCTGCGGTGCATTATGCGACCGTAGAACGGGTATGACGACCGCATTTCTGCCGCATACCCAGACAGTGTGCTCAGGTTTTGGGAGAATTTTAGCGGTCCATTATGCGGATCACATGTCAACTTTGCGATAGCAGATCTGAGTCGAGCCCCTATTTTCTAATTTTTAAAACCCGACCCCATCCCATTAAAAACACCCCAATAGATCATTTTTTTCCTATTATTTTTACGACATAGAGAGAGATAGGGAGTTCTAGAGTGACAGGGAATGACCTTCATCAAATCCTCTCTAAATCCTTACCACAAATCCTTGAAGATTATCATGTAAAGCAACTAGGTCTTCATCCTAAGAGGTGAGAACTTGTTCTCTAAACTAAAATGTCTTGAGTTAATGGGTATGGGAATTTGCTATCTTGCATGCATGAGTAACAATAGGGTATGGGAAGATTGTGAGTTAAAAACAAGTGATAAAAATCTCTCACAAAAGGATCCAAAAACCACAATGTACACCTACTGTTTGACAATATGATCAAATGAGCTAGAATCTTAGTTGTATCTCTAATTCATGGCTAAATTCGTGGTTCTCATAACATAGATCGAAGTTTCTAGGGTATTCCGGAATGTATTGTAAGAATTTAAGGGGAGCTCCATTAAGGTATGTATGGCAAACCCTTTCTTTTTAGGTTTGAATTCTTAGTGTTCAAATGATTGGCTTGAGTTTCAAATTGCGCCTACTTGATTAATTGCATTGATGTGTTGGGTAACGGACTTTTCTCCTAAATTGTTCTATGTGTTTATTTTGAAATCATGATAATTGAAAAGCTAATCATGTCCTTCAAGTGTTCGTTATTTTCTTACGTGTGTGCATGCCTTGTATGATAGCCCTTTTCAAATGGATGATAGAATTACATGAACGAATTATCAAAGGGAAGACTTGTGTTGTATTGATATATCCAAGTGCCAAGAAATAAATAAGTGAAAAGAGGTGTTGTACCATGTGTTGTAAAAAGATGGAAGGAAATGGGCACCAAGGAGTAATTAAAAGAAGTTATGTCCCAAGTGAGATGGCTTAGCCGATCAGGCCGAGATCGGACGCCATGCTGTACACATGGTGGCATTTATATTGGATTCCGGAATATTATTGTGAATATGGATATGTCTCACTTGGGATGGCTTAGCCGGTCAGGCCGAGACCGGACTCCGTGTAAAAACCCCACGATGGCATTATATTTTAAGGTGTGGTATTTGGCACTAAAGCACATTAACTTAAAGGAACAGAAAGACTTAACCAAAATCATGTGAACCTTATTTGGTGCTCCTCCTTGTAATCCTATGATGTGCTTGTTGATGATATAGATATCTTCTATTTGTTCACTGTTCATCATATTAAGAATTATGTTTGCCTTACATACTAGTGCTATTCGACAGTACTAACGTCCCTTTTGCCGGGAGAGCTACATATTTGAATGGATGTAGATGGTTCCGTTGCTGATAGTGCCGATCGCAGATAGTGGTGCCCTCTTGTTCTCTTCACAGCTGACTTGGTGAGCCCCCATTCCTCCCAGGGGTTTGCAGTTCTTCTTTTCTGTAAGTTGTCACATTTTGACGTATGGTCGTGGCCTTGTTGCCAGCATTATCATTTTGTTCTCTTGTATCCTTAGAGGCTCTGTATAAATTTATGTGGGTCATTTAAGGGTGCCGAGGTGGTCATAGGATCACGTTGTATTTTGAAACATTTCATTTCTAGATTGTCAACTGTATGAGCTTTTTGGAACATAGCCATGGTATGTTTTATTTTAAGTAAGAATTTAACTAGCAATGCTTATGCGTTTATTGAACAACTCTCCCTCACATGTTTAACAATTGGTAATGCATTAATTCTTCAGGTATAGAATGAATCAGGAAGGGAAACGCTAGATAGGCTTGCTCGACCGAGTTTTGTCGGTCGTGCGCCGGTCGCGCTCCCCGAGGTTTGGGGCATGACAAACTTAGTATCAGAGCCTAAGGTTTTAAAGCGTCCTAGGATGTCTCGGAGACGTGTCGAGTAGAGACCTTCTTATCTATGTGTTGTCGACCACATCTATAAGTAGGGGGCTGCTTGGGCATTTAGGAATCATACTCTTCACTGTGTTCTTTATCGTGCGTTGGAGCGGTATGTGAAGTTGCTTTCCTCTAACTCATGCATTGTTCTACCTTTCAGTAAATGGAACCTAAAAAGAAAGCGAGATTTGGTCAAGAAGCCAATTCTCCCTCGAGAGTGGCTGATGAATCCCTACTTGATGTTGCGGGGGAGGGTAATCACCATGCTATCACTTTTCCTGGTTCTTCCACTCCAGAGCAGAGTACCCCAGTTCCTACACTTATGGAGGGTACCACCATCCCTCCCGCTGATATTCCTGCTCCACCCCCAGCCCCAGCTTCTGGTTCCGGTATTTCGGATGGGGATCTTAGAGAAGCTATTCAGATGCTGACTCAGTTAGTGGATTCCCAGGCGCAGAGGTCAAATGCTGCAACTACCTCATTTAGCTTGCAAGGAGATTCTTCTAGTTCTAGAGTAAACAAGTTCCTTTAGTTGGACCCTCCGTTGTTCATGTTGACATCCAATTTTGACCCTCCTTTCTTCCAAACTATTTCTTTAAGCTTCTAATATTACTAATAATTTAAGAATAATTATTCTACAGTTGTAATTCCAAAATAGACCTAATTAGCATCATTATTAGTATTATTGTTATTATTCTATTATTATTATTATTATTAAATATTATTTTAATATCACTATCATCATCTTTTGCGAAAAGTATATCACTTCCCTTTATTTAATCAAATAGTATTATTTATTTTACCACTTTACAGTATTTACTCGTATTCAAAGTTAATGTACGTTATTTAGCAGATTTAGTTATCATAATCATTTTAAGGCACAAACGAAAAATATAGTTTGAGTAATATTAACACATTAATATTATGTAGTATTATATAATACAGCTAATAAAATTATTTAAAATCTAAATAGAAGCCTAAAGAAATATATAAGGAAGAAGGAAATTGTTCAGCACTCTAGGCCCAAAATTTCGGCCGAATTAGCACAAAAATTAAGCCTACAAACCAGCCCAATATTTCATTCCCAAACTTCTAACCCTAGTCAAAAGACATCAGCGCCTCTGTCCCTTTCCTTTTCCCCTTTTTCATTTTTAGAAAACCTTCAAGCTTTTGCACCGTCGAGTGAAAAGATGCCGCACTATTTTTGTGTAAGTGTTGTCTCTTTCTTCCGTCTTCCATATTTGTGCTTGATGACCCGTGAATCTTCAAGGTCTCAGTCAAAATCACGACATTTCGGACAAGAAGATGAACTAAATCACGTGATCCCATAACTCGTCTCAATGTTCGAACTCAAACATACTCTGACTCGATTTTGAATCCCTAATTTTGAAATCCCGCTAAAAAATTCGAACCCTAGCTCTACATCTCCTATAAATACTTGCATTCGGGAGAGTTTAGGAAGGGCTGACCCGTCCCCTTTTACCCCAAAAATTTGATGGTTGGGAGCCGCTCCTCCTTTCCTAAAACTCACTAGTTTTCAAAAATCCTAGCTCGACCAACTCTTTCTCTATTTGGTTTGCGATTTCAAAACAGAGGCACCTTCTTTTGCTCAGACGAGGTAGCGAGTTTGCGGTCGAAGTGCGATAGTTGATCGACGATTCTCCTAGTTCACTGCCCATAAAAAGTGGAGTCACATAGAGACTCAACGCTACTACCACCACATGGAGTCATTGCATGTCATCTTCCTTAGAGCACCGGATAGCGAGAAAACAAACAAAACGCTTGGGGATGCCTATGGCATGTTTATTTCCTTTTCTTTAGTATTCATGCTATTTACTTGTGTGATTTCAATTTATCTCCAACTTTTGTGATTATATGTTAAATTTTATTAACATGGTGTTTTTAGTTGTGTAGAATCTTCACTTTTTACTATGGATTGCTACTATCATAATCACATAAAATATAGCCTTTAGATATAACAACTTAATTTTTCTTTTTAAAATGACACTTTCAAAACTTTTCTAATTATGTTGAATTAGGCTTCAGTAAAAATAAGATGTTTTCCAGTTGAGTAGTTTCCTAAAAGTACATATGAAGACTTTTCATAAGACTTAACCTTTTTGAAGAACGATTCTTTAGTTATTGGATTTATTAAAGGACTCTTTGGGGTTATAAACTTTTTTCCTAAAGGAATTGGCCAATATTAACGGCAAATGTTGTCTTCTATCAAAATTCGATTTTTTTATGCTGTGTATAATTTTGAAACTTATGGCGGGCATAATATCAAGCCTATTTTCAAAATTGGATTTGCCTTGTATAATTAACCTAAGTTTCGCCGGTTAATCATTTTTAATGGATCTTAAAAGGTGCCTTACCCCTTTCTTTTGAGATAACTAGAACTCTTACCTAGAATTTCTAAAACTAAGAAAATCATATAAAACAAAGTTAACTTTAAGCATTATTTTGTAAATAGGTGTCCTAATTCACCTTTAAAATAATTAGGTGACGACTCTCTTTAATTAATTTAACCTTCAGAATTACCAATATGTTATACTCTAGTTTGACCCATGTTAAAATGGGGTATAACAGCATGGCGACTCTGCTGGGGATTTTAGGTTCTATACCACAACAAACTTAGGTTATAATAAAAATTAATTTGTGTGTTTTTTTATTGTCATGATGATTATTTGAGTTGCCTTTATATGATAAACTGTATTGTATGAATTATTTATCTGTTCTTATTACTTTATATAAATTGTCATTCTATTTTACTTCCTCCACTTCTGAAAAAAGACACACACCTAGCAGTTACGTGGTTTATGGCCGTGCAGTACCAAACACCATTGAGTCGGGTGTTCTTGTGGATTTAGTCAATCAGCAGTGCAGTCGACGGCCACAGACTTTCCACTCCCAAATTGTCCGCTTGGGGGAGCCTTGTGTATTAGGAAGCCGACTCTAGTCTACTTAAGATAGAGCGAATCTAATACCCTCTTTTAAGAACATTCATCATTTTATTAACTTAGGAGGTTTAATACACTTGGTGTATTAAGTCTATTAGTTGACTTTACCCAAATGTCCAAGTGGGTCCACGACCCAAGTGATACTTTATCATGATCTACGTGCATATTTGAAGGAAATTGTGCCTAAATATGGACTATTTGCTCTAATTTATTAAACTTTAGGAAAAAACGTAAGGCTAATTATTTTATGACAAATATGAAATTCTCAAGTTTGGATCAATTATTTACTAGAAATCAACGACAAAAGAAAAAAAAATTATTATTTTAAACTATAAAGTACATTGTATCTTTCTTCATTCGACACGTAATGATTTTTGCACTACCATTATTTTTGGGAAAAAAGATTATTTGAATTAATCAGGAAAAATAAAATGACATATTATGGCACATTTACTCTTTAAAAATATGTTAGGCCTACCTCTGGCACAAAGAGGTCCCTTACATATTAGGATGGGCAATTATTTGTTATACTTTGAAATTTATAATATTCTTGCTTGATTATTTGCTTACCTGCTATGTTGCTTACTTGACTTTATTATTTTTACTTACATCATTTGCTGTTTTTCAGAAGGAAAAAGAATAGACTATCCAACTTGCTAATATTATTATATATACTTTATTTGTTCATATATTTTATTACTTATTTTTATCATCTTTTCGAATTAATAATAATAATAATAATCGCCAATTGTTCCGCGCTTAGCGCTCTTTAATGACTCTAGAGCACCATTTTTTTCATTTACTTAGGCTCAAATTTCTTTTAGGTCTACTCCAATTCATAGAGTCTAATTAAGATATTTTTAGTCTCTCGGTATCTTCTACTTTAATAAAGTACGACGTCTTTCCCATAAATTCTTCAACAGGCTCGATTCGTCATGAAATTTCTCGATATTCGTGCCTTAAACTAGCATTAAAACTTTTTTAAACAACAATGAGCATATCACTCTCTATAGCAAGATATCATTCCTACTTCTTTTTAAAAAAACTGGCGTAATATTTCATAATTAGAAAATATTTTTCCCATCTAATATGTGAGTTAACTTTATTTGCGTTCTTTTCTTAAAATATAGTCGCATATTTTTCAAATATTACCACTCGTGCCTCACAGGATATTCATACCTTCGATTCTTCTCGTAGCTCTATGTTTCATAAAATCTACTTACTATTATACCTATTTCAACCTTCGTGCCAATTCTCATTTACAAATTGGTAGATGTCCAAACTTGCGCAATCTACCGAGCAATAGAAGGTCACTATTTTGGTCAATTTTCATCATCAAATTATTCCAAAATTTTTTACCTACTAAATTCAAGTGTCTGTATCGTCTTATTTCGGGTCGTCGAGACTAATCTTCATGCACCCATTAATTCTAAGTCTTGGTATGTGAGTCGAGGTACTATCCCATAAGTCTCAAAACATTTGATACCATATTCTGAGCCTCGACAATTTTATGATTTGCCAACGCTAAAAAGAAAAAAACTTGTCATTTCATGTCCAACTGACTCTTATATGCTAATCAAGTATCTTGATTCTGAGCTTGTCGATATTCAAACAGCCAAAAAATTATTTTCAACATCAAAAGTATTTATCTCTGGCCTCTTTGAAACACAGTCTATAAGTGTTAGGATCCAAAATCTACTAAGGGTCGTGATGGCATCGGACACTGCTGTCACGCAAGCCAATCCAATTATTTGATGAACTTCTCATTTTTAACAATCTTGAAAACTAAGATTTTCATTCACTTTTTCGTAAAATGAAAAGATAACTGCTTCGATTCAAATTAAATAATAAGCAATTAGTACAAAACATTTCAAAATCATCCTAGATACCGGTGTCACAAGTGCATGAGCATCTACTAATAAGGGAATAAGATACAACATTCGTCTAAAATACAGTGGACATGAAATAAATATAATATACTGGAAGGGACTATACTAGCTATGAACCGCCTCGAATAATGCCACTCACCTAGTCCAATAATCATTCGTGCTACTTACGATAAGCAGAAATTTAAACGAGCGGAACACTCATAAGAATAATGAGAGCATCAATACCTTGGATAGCAGGAAATACTTTAGTTTTGTGCCGCGGGTCTTATTGTGATCGTTGTTGTAGGATCCTATGCGTTAATCCTACATAACTCCTTAATGTTACTTCCACAAATGAAAAAACATCAAAAAACATAAGTGTGCACAAATGAAAAAATACTTCAGCCCCATTGGACCAGGCATACTTAAGATTGAGAAAAGTAACAATAAAAAAGAAAACATAGAAGAGGAAAGGGATATAATTACTATTGGATCGTGAACACAATGAGACTCGAAGCCTCTGCAAGACACTATGCAGCCTTGCTACGTTCACAGTTACCAAGCTTCAATCAACACCTATTTTCCATTCATACAATCCGTTCTCATCACTTCAATTTCAAAGTTTATAAAGTTGACAGACTAAAAACTAAAAGATTAACCACTGAAGCACACCCCAAATTAATTAAAACATTTATCCATAGATAGACAAGCAAAAAAGAGAAAGCTATTACAATCCTGGTCCCAATAGAAATGAGTTTTGACTTAAAGTTTATTCGCGTTATTGAATTTTTTTTATGTTGGATGAACTTTTTTAGACGTTGTTATAATACTGTAACTTTCGTAACTCTTATATCCTACAAAGCTGCAGAAGATAATCAGAGTTTATTTCAGTAAAGAGTATGTTTATAGAAAAAAGGAGATGTTTCTTATGTGCCAATTAAGTGTCCGTTTTGGAATCGCATAAATTTATATAATTACAAGAGTAACACTCTAACTAACTGTGTCTTGAACTTTGAAGACATCATTCTATGTAACAGATTATGCAAAAGTTCATATACAATATTTAATACAACCTTAAAGATGATAAATATTTAATACAAGTTTTTCACTGAAGCATATTGTCGAACACTTTGTGAGCATCATCAAGTCATCCAATTCTATTTTGAAAAGCAGGTGAGTTAGGCTACTGTCTCATATCAGGGAATTTAAAATAATAGATTAATTCCCAATCTTTTCCTACACTAGTTATGCGATTTCACAGAACCAGGCCAAAAAGTGGTACGTTAAACTGTCACTCACACTGAAATATCGATATATTTGCCAAAATAGAAAATAGAGACATTTATGTCACCAAGCTATCTTAGGCAAGACGAAAGTGGAATTGAACATGTAAGGATAATTAAGAACATAAAAATTAAAAATAACTCTGCACTGAGGAAAGGAGAGGATAGCAATTTCAAATAAAAAATTACTTCGCACAGAGGAAAGGAGAGGATCGCAATTTCAAAATTCTACCTTCATGATAGTATCTGCACCAAATACCACATCCACTTGACCATCAATTCCCACAGATGTGTTGATTTTTCAAAATCAGATTTTCTGGAGAATAAGATCAGAAAACGACCATAAAGAACAAAGTTTTGATCGCAAATCAAATCGTGCCTTAAAATACATAAAATATTTTTTTAAAGGGAAGCTAAGCACAAATCTAACAGTTATATTGACAGAACAAAGCAAACTAAGAATGAAACCCTAGATCCACATCAATACATAGTGGAAAGGAAATAAAAACAAAAATGACGTGGCTGAACTTTATTTGAAGTTGAGGGTTGAGATCATTGAAGTTGCGACAGAAGTTAATAAACTCCATGATAGCTTGATTGTAGACCAGGCGCTTCGCCGTTGCTTTCCGTGATTCGAATCAATGACCTCAGAGAAAAGAGGAGTAATAAAGGAGAGAAGCGATGATGAGAGAAGAAAGAGAATCGCCGGCTATGGTAGTCTGACAAAGCACCGCACGAAGAAATAGAGAGGAACTAATTAGGGTTTGCTGGGGACGAGAGTGAAGGTGGGAGTTCTGATTTGTGATTTTAGAGAAGATGCCTCTTCCAAAAACGCCACAATTATTTCGTTTTTTTGTAGTATATATTTTGAACGTAGCAGGGTTTAAGAAAAAAAGTTGTCCTAAAAATATTACTAATATTATATTATTATTATTATTATTATTATTATTAAAAATAAAAAAAGAACAATTCTGGGCGGGATTATCAAAATAAGGGAGGGAACTAATAACCATTCCAATTGGCATTTTTACCAAAAACGTGTTGTGACAGTTTACTCTATTGCAACGGTTACTAAAACCATTGCAAAAAGTACCAATATTGCAACGGTTTGACGGCAAAAGTGTTTCAGTAGCACCAAACCCTTATGCAATGGTTGTAACCGTGGCAATAGAGTCTATATTGCAACGGTTATGTAACCGTCTCGAAAATATCCGTTCCCATAGGTCCAATTTCTGGTAGTGTACACCCAGTACGCTGCTAGACTTACATATACCTGTGCAACAAAAATACACAGAAGTGTAGTATGAGTACGAAAATAACATGTACTTAATGAGTATTACGTCTAATCTCACAGAAGTAGAGACGAGATAGTCAACTTCGACACTTACTAGTGGTCCAATAAAAATATGGTGAAGATGTGAGAATAACAGGATTTGTCTAGCAACTATAACTAATAAAGCAAGAAAACAGGTAACACCTTCTCAAATAACAATAAAATTCCAAGATTTACTTTTCGTTATCTTTATAGTTTATAGCGGCCATAAAACGACAATATCAACTTCAATAAGTTTCACGATAAGCAACGCTAGCATGCGCATATTATGTCGAGGCGACGACCCGCTCCAACAGAAATAAATTGTGCACTTGCCGAGGGTCGACGGCGCGCCTATAGATGCATCTATTTAATCTGCCGAGACATTCGGCCCGTTCCAAAATCAAACACACACAGACGGTCAATCAAGTTGTCAACAAGGAACAATTATCCATAGAAAAGCCAATTCTCTTTTAAAGATTTTTGAAAATGAAGTTTAATCTTTTGTGGAAATTCATTTACTAACTCGAAGTGATTTAAGCAATTCAAATGTTGATAAGTTTACAATTAATCCAAGTATCGCATTCTTTTGGGTCCTAGATGTCACGACCCAAAATCCATTAAGGGTCGTGGTGGCGCCGGACACCGCTGTCGGGCAAGCCAACCAAGAGTGCATAATCAAATTCCAGTTTTAGTATTTGCGGAAATCTTTTTTTTCTTATACTTTCAATATTAAAAAATAAAGATTTTGCAAAAATGAACGTAAAGTCAATAAAGGTCTTAATACTGAATAACCCAAAATCCTCACAAAACCCGGTGTCACAAGTGCATGAGCATCTACTGATAGGGAAATAAAATACAACATCCGTCCGAAATACAGTGGATAGGAAATAAATACAATATGCCGAAAGGGACTACACTAGCTGCGGGTCGCCTCGAATAATGCAACTCTCCTAGTCCCAGAATCATTTGCGCTGCTACGCCCAGTAGGCTGCTAGAGGTACATATACTTGTGCAACAAAAATGCACAGAAGTATAGTATGAGTACGTAAACAACGTGTACTCAATGAGTATCCCGCCCAATCTCGAAGAAGTAGAGACGAGATGGTAAACTTCGACACTTACTACTTGTCAATTGACGATATACGAACAATGTGAGGAAATCATGGATTTATATAGCAGTTCTAATTCATGAAGCCGGAAAACAGGTAAACACCTTCAACAAATAATCAAGGATTTTCAAGGCTTACTCTTTATTATCTTATTAGTTCATATCAAGCCACGAAGGGCAAATTTCACGTTTAAAATTCTCAAGCGATAAATAACATGCGCAAATCACACCGAGGCGACGGCCCGATACAACAGAAATGTAAATTGTGCACTGTCGAGGGTCGAATGGCCTCAACCATAGATGCATATATTACCCCGCTCGTGAATCTATCCATGCGACGCGGTTAACATAAAATAAACAATTACCCTGCTCGCGAATCATCCATGCGACGCAGGTACACATAAAATACATGCTCAAATAGCCAATTAAGGATTTATTGGGGAATAATTATCCAATTAAAACCAATTCTCCTTTAACAATTTTTAAGAAATGAAGTTTAATCCTTTTAGAAATTCACTTACTAATTCAATGTGATTTAAGCAATTCAAGCTATCAATGGGTTCATTATAATCCAAGTATAACATACCTTTGGGTCCTAACTACCCGGACAATAGCATAATAGTAGCTACGCACGGACTCTCGTCACCTCGTGCATACGTAGCCCCCACAAATAGGAGCACATAATAAATTATTTTACCTATGGGGATAATTACCTCTTACAAGGTTAGAAGGGAGCCTCACCTCGCTCCGAAGATCCAAACCGACTTTCTACGCCCTTTTGAAGACTCTAATTGATGCAGCACACTCCAAAACTAGACAACGGTTACGCAAATCCATTGATATATGCGCAATTATTCATTACAATCTAATTTATAGAAATTCCTAACTCCGATCGAAAAGTTGACAAAAATGCCCTCGGGCCCACTTGCCCGGATTCCGAAATTTTTCGAAGATAAACTTTACCCAAAAATTCACGAACTCAAATATATGATTTTCTCTAAATTTCATACCCAAAATCGTGGTCAAATTCCAAGAACAATAATTTTCTAGGTCTTCCCTTAAACCCTAATTTTTTCTACAATTTTCATGCTCAAATCCATACATAATTGATGCATTCAACTCAAAATAGGTGAGGATAACTTACCTTATCATTAATGATGAAGATCCTCTCTTGAAACCTCTCCAACAATCTCCCAAGCCAAGAAAATATGAGAGGAAATAGCCAAAATCCAATTTTTAAAACACCCTCACTGCCTTAGCAATTTCTTGCACTTCCGCGGTCCCGCTTTTGCGGACAAAATGCCGCTTTTGCGAAAACTGGGCTCCAACACAATTTTTGTTTCTACGGACGGCCCACCGCTTTTGCGGTTGCGCTTTTGCGGAAGCGGCCCTGGGCTGCTTCACATCCAATTGCTTCTGCGGCTTCTTCCTCGCTTCTGCGGTCCCAAATCCGCAGAAGTGTAAATACCAGAAGCAACAACTCCAGCCCTTCTTCAAACTCCGAATTCGATCCGTTAGCCACCCGGAATCCACCCGAGGCCCCCGGGACCTCAACCAAACCTACCAACCAATCCCAAAATACATTACGGACTTGCTCGAGGCCTCAAATCATAACAAACAATGGTAAAACCATGAATTACACCCCGATTCAAGTTTTATGAACTTCGAAATTTCAAACTTCTACTTACGATGTTTAAACCTGTCAAATCACGTCCGATTGACCTCAAATTTTGCACACAAGTCATATTTGACATTACGGAACTACTCTAGCTTTCGGAATCAGATTCCGACATCGATATCAGAAAGTCCACTTCCGGTCAAACTTCTCAAAAACCTCCAAATCTCTATTTTTAGCCAAATGGCACCAAAATGACCTACGGATCTCCGAATTCACTTCCGATTACGCCCCCAACTCCAGAATCACCATACGGAGCTACTCAGAGTCTCAGAATCCCAAACGGGCATTGATAAAATGAAAATCACTTCAAACCAAACTTAAGAAATTTCTTCTAAAATGCTAACTTTCACAATAGGCGCCAAAACGCTCATGGGTTATCTGACCCCCGAACCGGGGATACGCCCAAGTCCGAAATCATCATACGAACCTGCTGGAACCTTTAGATCCTGATTCCGAGGTCGTTTACTCAAAATTCCAATCCTAGTTCATTCTTTCACTTTAAACTTCTGAAATAAGAATTCTCTTTCCAAATCGACTCTGAACTTCCCGGAACATAATTCCGACCATGCGTACAAACCATAATACCTGAAAGGAAGCTGTCCATGGCCTCCGACTGCTCAACGGAGCAATAGGACTCAATGCGACCGGTCGAGTCGTTACACTAGACTACCCGAACAATAGCATAATAGTAGCTATGCACGGACTCTCATTACCTCGTGCGTACATAGCCCCCACAAATAGGAGCACCAAACCTATTAACTCACCTTTGGGGACAATTACCTCTTACAACGTTAGAAAGGAGACTCACCTCACTCTGAAGATCCATAAACGGTATTCTATGCCCTTCCGAAGACTCGAATCGATGCACAATGCTTCAAAACTAGCCAATAATTATGTAAATCCATTAATATATGCTAAGGTACTCATTAAAATCCAATTTATAACAATTCCTAACCCCGATCGAAAAGTTGACAAAAATGCCCTCGGGCCCACATGCCCGAAAATCTGAAATTTTCCGAAGATAAAGTTACCCATGAACTCACGAACTAAAATATACGATTTTCTCCTAATTCCATTCCAAAAATCGTGGTCAAAATATAAGAATACTAGTTTTTTTGGTTTTCTTCAAAATTCCAAAATTTCTACTAATTTACATGATTTTCCATATAAAAATCTAGATATAATCCAGGTAATTAACTTAAAATAAGTGGGAATCACTTGCCCTGACATGGATGATGAAAATGGAGCTCCAAAATCGCTCTTAGGTCGGCTCCCATGGAGAAAATGAGATAAACTAAGCCAACCCAATTTCTTTACACTTATACACTGCCCAAACGAGTCTTCTTTGCATTCGCGAAACCCCCGTCGCGTTCGCGAGGAAGAAAATTCCCAAAAATTGTTTTTCATACTCTTCTCCGATAGTCTGTAGTATAATAGCCATAACTTTTGTACGTAACTCCAAATTACAAACGGTTTAATGTTTTGGAAACTAGAAACCAAGATCTACAATTTTCCTGTTTTGGTCATCTCCCTATTCCTTATAGATTTTGAGACATAAGCTGCCAAAGTCATCCCTATGCAATACAAATTTCTTCTTTAACCTTCCGGACAGCCTATATTGTACCAGACATAATTTTTGGTACACAAATCCAAATTCCAAATGGTTTACATTTTTGAATACTAGACATAAATGGCTACAACTTTCCTATTTGGGTCCAAATTTCTTTATAGATTGTGAGATATGAGCCTCAGAAGTCAGACCTGTGCAGCAGAGATTTCCTTCTACGCGAACGCGAGAACCTCCTCGCGAACGCGAAGAACAGAGTCCCTGAGGACAAATCCTTCTTCGCGAACGCGGGAGGATCCTTGCAAAAGCGAAGAACAATACCATATACCATCATCAGCTATTTCAACACAGCCCAAAATGATCCGAAACCACCCCGAAAAACACCCGAGGCCCCCGGGGCCCCGTCCAATCACACAAACCAGTCCCATAACATAACACGGACCTGCTCGAGGCCTCAAATCACATCAAACAACATCGAAATCATGAATTGCACCCCCATTCAAGCTTAATGAACTTTAGAACTTTAAATTTATACATTGGATGTCGAAACCTATCAAATCACGTCCGATTGATCTCAAATTTTGCACATAAGACACATTCGACATCACAGACCAACTCCAACTTTCAAAATTGGATTCTGACCCCGATATAAAAATGTCCACTTCCAATCAAACTCCTCAAAAAACTTCAAATTTCTATCTTTAGCCAAATGATTGTAAAATGACCCACGGACCTCCGAATTCACTTCTGATCGCGCTTCTAACTCCAGAATCACCATACGGAACTATTCCCAGACTCGAAATCCCAAACGGATATCGATAACACTGAAATGCACTTCAATCCAAACTTATGAAATTTCTTCCAAAATGCTAACTTCCACAATAGGCGCCAAAACGCTCCCGGTTCATCCAAAACCCGAATCGGGCATACGCCCAAGTTAAAAATCATCAAACGAACCTGCTGGAACTTTCATATCCCAATTCTGATGTCGTTTACTCAAAAT
Organism: Nicotiana glauca; assembly: GCA_026770625.1. NCBI lineage: Eukaryota > Viridiplantae > Streptophyta > Magnoliopsida > Solanales > Solanaceae > Nicotiana > Nicotiana glauca. The sequence goes on along the minus strand of MU740838.1, from coordinate 137,075 downwards.
TCTAATCCTAGTTAATTCTTCCAACTTTAAGCTTCTGAAATGAGAATTATCTTTCCAAATTAACTCCATACTTCCTGAAATTCAATTCCAACCACGCGTACAAGTCATAATGCGTGAAATGAAGTTGCTCATGGCCTCAAACTGCTGAACGACACGCTAGAGCTCAAAATGACCGGTTAGGTTGTTACATTCTCTCCCACTTAAACATACGTTCGTCCTCAAACGTGCTGAGAACCACACTGAAGTAGTCTGAAATCGTTGTTTAACACCTTACGCACCTTCCGTGCTACCACAACTCCGTTGAGCACATTAGCTCGATAAATTCTTAAGATATTCCCTTTTATTCAGGCAAATAAGCCTTAGAGCCCATTCCAACATCCGAAATTCTATGCCAGACCTGTTTCCAACATACGATAAACGTATCAATGACTATGCGCTTTACCCAAACATGGCTGCATAACTTTGTTGCATTCACACCTAGCATCACTTTACTCACCGGACCACAATAACATTTTCTGGTAAACTTAGTAAAAAATTCCACGAATCTGATGCTCCCATTGCACCCCATGACATACACAGGTCTTAATCTTACTCTTACAATGCTGCCACAACGGAAGAGATGTGCAGAAATTCATAATCAACCGCCGAGTCAACCAATCATTGAGTCTATACTTTTGACAAGAAACATTACCATATTCTGAACCAAATAATGTTCTTTGCTCCTTAATATATTCCATACAGTCAGATTGCACTGATCCTGAATCCAATGATCTCGTCTCACCCAGTACGAACTGTCTAGGCAATAAGTCACCCCGACATGACCAAAAGTCCCATATGATGCTACAATGTGCCAATATGCTACAAATTCGAACGCGATACAAAATGAAAATGAACTCTGGAAGGAATTACCTAACTCACGCACTAATACGGACTTTCCTTAGAAAATAGTAAGAAAGGCATACAAAAATAGCAGATAGAAAACTATACTCAACATCACACTGTTGCAGCGCGCAACCCAATCCAGATACCCATGGTGGCGTGCCACTCGATCCACACATAGATCTCACATAAGGAGATGCATATCGAGCTAAATTTTCTCATTACAACAAAATACCGAATATCGGTCATAAGCATGCTAAGTGCAAAATAACATCCTTGAGTGAACATATAGTGCTATAAGCTACAAAACTCGAGCACAACTGAGGTGCGATATACAATCTGAATCTCAAGAGCCAATTTGCTCATATAACATCATTTTTACGTGGATCCTCAATACAGAAGCAATTCACCAAGCCGTCTCACAACTCTCACAGCGCAATACATCATTACATGAAATAGCTAACGACCACATAACACCCCGAATATTCTTCCATATGGAGCGCATTACTGAAATGAACACGTTTGGCCTGATATAGAGCCCATATTCACATTTGAATCCATCCACTGACCTCAAGCTGATTCTAATTGCACTGACCAGGCTAATAACCTTTCCAAGGTCCATAATAACTCTCCTTTATTTCATAACGCATAAGAACAACCATCATAACCGGAGAATTTCTCCACAGTCCACAACCCAATAAATAGAGTGCCCTCCAGGCATAAATTCTCAAATTAATGATATTACCACAATCCTCATACTTGGTTTAAATCTTAAATCAATCGAGTGACTACATGCCACACTTATACAATCTTCTTGTGGGACACGCTCGCACAACCTTTCGAAACATATAACAGGTCCGTATATCCAAACCATCGGCCGTACTAATGCTGAAAAGCGATCGAGAATCCTTAACCAGGATGCAAAGCCTTTCTCACAGAACACCGATCTCAGGTGACGCAACGGACAATACCAACTTGCTTTAAACATCGAAACTCGCTTCCTGCTCATCGGAGCTCGTGACATCCTTACCAACACCGACTGCAACCTTGATCCTCACTTCAAATTCCATACCACTCACTGCACCCAACGTGTCGATATATGGTAGGACATGATTCCTCATCATAATTTCGGAACCACTAATAGGTTAACATTTCATCACATAAAAGCTTTTCACTGAACTCACTTCTGGAGGAACATAGCAACACACAGGTAAATTCTCATAATCGTAGAATATGCAACCATCTAAGTAGTGGTCTAAGCCACCATAGCCCTTATGGGGCCCAACTCCACATAACAGGCCACAACGATAGAATACTTTCTGAATAACACTAATTACGACAGTCGACAAGCCTCGCACGCACCATCACAATTCACTTGCATAACTTGATCACGCTGAAAGAACTGATCATTACCAGCAACATGTCAATTCGACTATGGATAACCAATCCCTTTTCTTCCAATTTGTGCTTGATTTCCATGGAAACAATGATAACCCCATTCAACACTTAACACACTCCATCTGCACTCACCCAGAGTGACCCTTAGTCACGAGATCATGCTGTCTCAAATCCCATGAACCATTTCATACCTCCTAATCGCCACATCGCAAGTCAAAACATCATAGAACATTTTGTGCCTCTTCTCATAGGCTGCTACCAAGCTTGGTTCTTAATCGTACCTATAGGATTGAAACCATTAGGCACCACACTTTACCTCTTTGAATCCATAGGGCCGTTGCTGAGAGCCGCTCGCTCTGACTTGGCCTGAATATAATCAACTCCATGATTCTTCTAGCACAAGCATACCCTCTCGACGGAGCACCCGACGGAATCACTCTCAAGTCTAAACATGGGCCAATAAGGCCAATGATAGCACACCTTTACTAATTCCTTTGCTCAAATTACCACTTATGTGCTCTTCCCGTAGCTGAAATAACCCATCAATATGCTAATCACGAGAAACTTCGAAAGTAGTTAACAATGCAACTCAATCATAGGCGGGGGGACTCTCCCATTTAGCTTGAAGACATTATTTCACAACTCTGGAATTCACAAAGATTCCTTAGATCTCATTGACATAACCTTGCGCAATCATCCGCCTAAATTCTTGGATTCTTTCCATAGAACCTCATTTTTATACTCTAAATCATCCACCACATTCGCACGACCGATCTCTTTGCTGCATAACCAATAGAATTCTTCGAAGAGCTTTGCCAACGTCGCAACCGCTAACCTGCTCACAGGGAATAACCCACCTGTGGAAATCACTTCCCGACATCTTTCAATGCTACTGCAGGGGATACAATCACTATGACATCAATGACCCATCCTGAGTCTGAGCTCACTCTCTAGCTGCACAAGTCCATTCAAACCTCGTGGACATCACTTAAATGTGCAGAAACAACCTTCCAATTCGAAATTATGATGCATCATTTTTTCTTTTAGGTAGCTCCTTTTTGTTATATCAAATCTCCGACCGCATAATAGCCCACACTTCAAATTAAATCCGTAGACCCCAATCATCAATCACTAACATTCTCAAATCACTCCAAACTCTCTTTAAGGCACATGGTTATCCCACTGCAAAGCCCATATGCAACTCTACCACTCTTCCACTTTGGCGGAACTCATCCCCTTAATCGATCACTCGACCCTTGGCCTCTTATACTCGCCCTAACACTTCCCTCATGTCTTTCCTTATACTTTGCTACTCAATTATTACCTTAAATAAAATCTATCTTAGAATTGCCGATTCAATCCTAAACCACCTTACCTCGCGATATCTAATAGCCACACTTTCAATACTATCTCCCAAAAGCTTGCCCCAAAGGCGAATTGTAGAAAGTCAAAACACTGACGAGCTTAGTATATTCATCAAGGATAATGACACCTCATCACAGATGAGAATTCCTCCACGCTTACAAATACAAAGCCTCGTTACCCCATCATCGCAAATCTGCACGTTCTTAGTCCAATTGTCCTTCCCTTTCCGAAAATAAAATACTAAATCCCTATATCATGCACTGAGTAAACCCCTCGTCAAGTCATTCACTGCCCCGACACGTAGGCAACATCCTACCATCATATCATTACTGCAGAATAATCATTCATAAATATCATGGCAACTTGTGCCTAGCCTCAGAGTCGTCAGAAGTACCGTTACTAGGCTAAAACAATAAAATATACTTCCACAAGGTGGCGATAATAGCTCAGACGACTATACCAGGAGAAACATCCCGCACCATATTCATAATATCATTACAATTATTCAATTCTCGATGAATAGCAAGTGTTTTGCGTCGTGTAAGATTGAGTAGGAAGGAAACAAAGACATAAGCCTCACAGAAATTAAATTGCACGATGAGGAGTCAAGAAGGGAAGTACTCCTAACAGTCGTGCAGCCTCCCGAGGATAAGTACATATGTCTTTGTACCAATCCGCGAGACTCTACTAGAGTTGCTCATGACTCGTGAAACCCTAGGAAGCTAGTGCTCTAATACCATGTTGTCACGACCCAAAATCCACTAAGGGTCGTGATGGCGCCAGATACTACTGTAAGGCAAGCCAACCCAAATTATTTAATGAAGTTCTCATTTTTAACAATCTTGAAAACTAATATTTTCCTTCAATTTTTCATAAAATGAAAATATAACTACTTCGATTCAAATTAGATAATAAGCAATTAGTACAAAATATTTCAAAACCATCCCAGAACCCGGTGTCACAAGTGCATGAGCATCTACTAATAAGGGAATAAGATACAACATTTGTCCAGAATACAGTGGACAGGAAATAAATACAATGTACCGGAAGGGAGTATACTAGCTGTGGACCGCCTCAAATAATGCCACTCACCTAGTCCCAGAATCATCCATGCTGCTATGCCCAGTAGTCCTCTAGAGTTACATATACCTGTGCAACAAAAATGCACAGAAGTGTAGTATAAGTACGAAAATAACGTGTACTCAATGAGTATCCCATCTAATCTCGAAGAAGTAGAGACGAGATGGTCAACTTTGACACTTACTAGTGGTCTAATAATAATATGGTGAAGATGTGAGGATAACAGGATTTATCTAACAACTATAACTAATAAAGCAAGAAAACAGGTAACACCTTCTCAAATAACAATAAAAATTCCAAGATTTACTTTTCGTTATCTTTATAGTTTATAGCGGCCATAAAACGGCAATATCAACTTCAATAAGTTTCACGATAAGCAACGCTAGCATGCACATATTATACCGAGGCGACGACCCGCTCCAACAGAAATAAATTGTGCACTTGCCGAGGGTCGACGATGCGTCTATAGATGCATCTATTTAATCTGCTGATACATTCGGCCCATTCCAAAATCGAACACACAGAGACGGTCAATCAAGTAGCCAACAAGGAATAATTATCCATAGAAAAACCAATTCTCCTTTAAAGATTTTTGAAAATGAAGTTTAGTCTTTTATGGAAATTCATTTACTAACTCTAGGTGATTTAAGAAATTCAAATGTCGATAAGTTTACAATTAATCCAAGTATCACATGCTTTTGGGCCCTAGACTACCCGGACAATAGCATAATAGTAGCTACGCACGAACTCTCGTCACCTCGTGCGTACATAGCCCCCCCAAATAGGAGCACCTAACCAATTAACTCACCTATGGGGACAATTCCCTCTTACAAAGTTAGAAAGGAGACTCACCTCGCTTGGAAGATCCATAACCGGCATTCCACGCCCTTCCGAAGACTCGATCGATGCACAACGCTTCAAAACTAGCCAATAATTATGTAAATCCATTAATATATGCTAAGGTACTCATTAAAATCCAATTTATATCAATTCCTAACCCCGATCAAAAAAATGACAAAAATGCCCTCGGGCCCACATGCCCGGAAATCTGAAATTTCCCGAAGATAAAGTTACCCATGAACTCACGAACTAAAATATACGATTTTCTCGTAATTCCTAACCCAAAATCGTGGTCAAAATATAAGAATACTAATTTTTTTGGTTTTTTTCAAAATTCCAAAATTTCTACTAATTTACATGATTTTCCATATGAAAATCGAGATATAATCCATGTAATTAACTTGCAATATGTGGGAATCACTTGCCTTGACATGGATGATGAAAATGGAGCTCCAAAATCGCTTCTAGGTCGGCTCCCATGGAGAAAATGAGATGCAATGAGCCAAATCCATTTCTTTACACTTATACACTACCCAGACGAGTCTTCTTTGCATTCGCGAGACCCCCGTCACGTTCGCGAAGAAGAAAATTCCCAAAAATCATTTTTCATACTCTTCTCCGACAGCCTGTAGTATAATAGCCATAACTTTTGTATGTAACTCCAAATTACAAATGGTTTAATGTTTTGGAAACTAGAAACCAAGATCTATAATTTTCCTGTTTTGGTCATCTCCCAATTCCTTATAGATTTTGAGATATAAGCTTCCAAAGTCAACCCTGTGCAATACAAATTTCTTCTTTATCCTTTCGGATAGCCTATATTAAACCAGACATAACTTTTGGTACACAAATCCAAATTCTAAATGGTTTACATTTTTGAATACTAGACACAAAGAGCTACAACTTTCCTCTTTGGATAATCTCCAAATTCCTTATATATTTTGAGATATGAGCCTCCGAAATCATACCTGTGTAGCAGAGATTTCCTTCTATGCGAACGCGAGAACCTCCTCGCGAATGCAAAGAACAGAGTCCTTGAGGCCAAATCCTTCTTCGCGAACGCGGGAGGATCCTCGCGAAAGCGAAGAACAATACCAGATACCATCATCAGCTATTTCAAAATAGCCCAAAATGATCCGAAACCACCCCGAAACACACCCGAGGCATCCGGGGCCCCGTCCAATCACACAAACCAGTCCCATAACATTACACGGACCTGCTCGAGGCCTCAAATTACATCAAACAACATTGAAATCATGAATTTCACCCCAATTCAAGCTTAATGAACTTTAGAACTTCAAATTTATACATTGGATGTCGAAACCTATCAAATCTTGTCCGATTGATCTCAAATTTTGCACACAAGACACATTCGACATTACAGACCTACTCCAACTTTAGGATTTGGATTCTGACCCCGATATAAAAAAGTCCACTTCCGATCAAACTCTTCAAAAACCTTCAAATTTCTATCTTTAGCCAAATGATTCCAAAATGACCCACGGATCTCCGAATTCACTTCCGATCGCGCTTCCAATTCCAGAATCACCATACGTAGCTATTCCTATACTCGGAATCCCAAGCGGATATCGATAACACCGAAATGCACTTCATGCCAAACTTATAAATTTTTTTCCAAAATGCTAACTTCCACGATAGGCGCCAAAAATGCTCCCGGATCATCCAAAACCCAAACTGGGCATACCCCCAAGTCCAAAATCATCATACGATCCTGTTGGAACCTTTTGGATCCCGATTCCGAGGTCGTTTACTCAAAATTCCAATCCTAGTTAATTCTTCCAACTTTAAGCTTCCGAAATAAGAATTCTCTTTCCAAATCAACTCTGGACTTTCTGAAATTCAATTCCGACCACGCGTACAAGTCATTATGCATGAAATGAAACTGCTCATGGCCTCAAACTATTGAACGACATGCGAGAGCTCAAAACGACCGGTCTAGTTTTTATAATAAGGCTCGGTCTTATTATAGCAAAATTTCCATTTCAGTTCATGAAAGTAACTGGGGCAGATTTTTGGCACGTAGGTCAAGTATGCTAAACATGAAATCATGCCATCGAGTAATCATCAAAGACTTCCTAAAGACTGGGGCAATGTTTTGAAGTATGCCAGAGTCATAAATGACAAAAACGTGGGCTAGAGCTAAAGATTTGATGTTCGACATGAGTCAACCTTTCACAAAATCTCAAACCAATTCCTTTCCATGACAACAAGTCTCAAGCGTTAGAACCCTCTAGATAAAAATATATTCTCATCCATCCATTTTGCAACATCGGCCATCGTTTCTAGTTTAAGGCTCCTACTTAACCACATCATGGATTAATCTACATAATCATATACTCTATTATTTTTATGTATTTATTTCATTATGATGAATGCTCTAACACTTTATTTTTATTTGTATAGTTTTATTTTTCCTTTAAAGGTTGCCTAGCATTGAACACTATTTTGGCTGCGAATCTTAAAGGATGAGGCTATTATGACAGACCGATTTGAAGAATTCAGCACTATCAAAGGACTTTTGCATGCACAGACTGATGGTACCAACGCAAATGTGGTGAGAAGAAACATGTTGGTTAATCTCGGAAACACTTTCGACCTACTTCTAAATATAGCTTCTATTTCAAGCTCAATGCAGAACATTTGCTTAACAATATCTCCTTGCTCAACTCCTACTTATACAATATCTCCACAAATACCATTAAACTATACTCCTAATCAAGCTATTATGATACCCAATATGCAACCTTCCCCGTCTTCAATTCCTTCTGGGTAAACCAAGCAAGAGCAATTTGCATTGTTCCAATATGAAAGAAGTGGTAAGGTAATTCAGTCAAATGGCCACAAGAATTTTAATAATGAGATCCAACATCTAAGGAAATCCATTGAAAATGAGCTGCAATCAAGAAGTTATCAAAGTTTGAAGTGTGAAGATTTGTGTTTGAATCCATATGTTGAACTTCCGCTTGGGTACAAGCTGCCAAAGTTCAACATTTTTAATGGGATTGGAGATCTCGTTGCTCATTTAAAGGATTACTGCAGCAGATTGATTGGTATTGGACATAGTGAGGCCGTTCGAATGAGATTATTCATTCAAAGTTTGTCCGGATTAGCGCTCACTTGGTACACCAAACAAGACTTTAGCAAATGGCGTACATGGGAAGATATGGCCCATGATTTTGTGAAGCAATACGAGTTCAACATCAGAAGTGATCCACACATGGTTGATTTGCTCAAAATAAAGAAAACGCCGCATGAATATTTTGAAGAATATGCCACATGATGGAGGTTAGAAGCTTAAAAAATGTATCCTTCATTGCCAGAGGGGGAATTGATGTCAACCTTTGTCCAAATTCAAGAAGGCATATATTTTGATAAGCTGCTCGGAACTTGTGCACGCAATTTCTCTGATTTGATTCTAATTGGAAATGAGCTAGAATGTGGCATTCAGGAAGGAAGAGTTGTCGGAAATTCAACATCTCAAACGATTAACCAAACCTTCCATCAAGAGATACATGGAAACCTGTAAGGCATAGAAGATAACTCAGTTGCCACGACTATGCACCAACCGCAATGCTATGACAATAACCCACTTTTTCAATCTTATGTCACTTCTAACTTCCACAATAAGCACCTCCAGTCTAATCGCCAACAATGTTTCTAGAAACAATCTCCCCGAGCACAATATAACCTCCAACCACAAAAGAAGGCGAAGCCCTGCTCTTTCACTCACTTGGATGAGCCATTGGTAGACATACTTGAAAGACTGAAAGCCAAATGTCTTCTACAATCGAGGAAGGGATTTATCTCTGAGCATCCACCTCAAAACTTTGATCCATCCAAGAAATGTGCATTCCATTCAAACATTCAAGGACATGACATCGAAGAATGTTCACCACTCAAATTCAAGATACAATGCATGATTGAGCAAGGGAAGATAAAGGTACAACCTGAGTTACCAAACAATAATTGCAAAATTTCAACTGCTGGCACAATCATTGTCAAAGGCGATCCATCAAAATTGGAACCACGATGCTTGAAGAGAAAACACATAGCAGATTAGGAGGACTGAGAGCGATGTCATATCACAACCATTCTCCACCCACCCACCCTTAGTACTACTCTTTTGCAAGTCTTCTGAGACATTTGTAATGAACTACGTTTTGACCTGATTCCCGTTTAAGAGGGGAAACGTAGGCAACCTTATGTGTTCGGTCTCAATGTAATCAAATTTTTATTTCCCCCAAAAATTCAGAACCGGGGCAGATTTTGTAGAAGGATTCTCAATATTCGGCAAGGCAGAAGTCAGATTTTCGACCTAAATTATGGTCATCTTTGCTTTAGCAAGTTTGAAATGCCATCGCAATAAAATTGCAGATTCAATGCCAAAACTTTGATGTTCGATGCAAGGCAACCATTTTCTTTTATACTAAAAACTCTCTTTGAGTAATGCATGGGAAATCTTTAGCTATTCTTGAGTAATATTGCAAGCTTCCCTAAAAGCTCAGCATCAAAGTCAGAAGTTACAAGCACTACTAGAAAATGAATTTATCGGAACGATTTTTGGGCAACGGTTTTGTAACTGTTACAATAGATTATATTTTGGAACGGTTTTAGCAGTCCCAATAGAGTCAAAATGCTTCTGGCACACTTCTGAACAATAAGAATTCCAATAGAGTATTAACCGCCACCATAAGTATCTCTATGGAGACGGTTTTTATATGTGATATAATAAGTTTGTTTGTGGGAACAGTTTTGTGAAATAAAAAGTTATTGGGTCGGTTTAATTTTCCCTCCTCCATTTCCCTCTGAGGTATTTATTAAAAACCAAAAATAATGGACCCCACTAATATTTTAATACTCTCTAACACAAAACCAACATAGAAGACATCGACTTCATACTCTCAACAACGATTCCCCCAAAATCCCAAACACCTCTCTCTGTTCAGCAACCTAGAACCCACCGACGAACTCTGTCAACAATCTCTGGTGAAGGACGATTATTTCTGGTGAAGGACGACCATTATCGGCTAACATACCACAATCTCTGAGGTAGGCTTTCGGATTTTCACCTGTTCGATGTTTGTTGTTACTGTTCAATTTTGATTTCTTCTTCCCTAGTCTGAAAAATTATTTCATTGCTCCTTCTATTTTCTTTCTTTGATAATATTTCTGATAAACCCATTATTTTGCTTATGTTTTGTTTGTATTATGCAATATATTTGGTGATTTTTAGTTTTCGAAATTGGGGGATTTATTTGTTAGGTTTTGATTTTCTGTTAGAAACCATGAGATTTGATGTTTGCTATCAATGTTCGATGTTCGCTGTCTTGTTCGTTATTCTGAAAATGGTTATTCTGTATTATATGTGCATGAAGTAAATTTTGTCGACAAATGCTATATATTCATGAAGGCATCTGATCACGCCCAAGTATATCCTCTAAATAGGATTCTGCGGACGTTGCAAATAAAACCCGAGTATTACGCCCAGGGTCGAATCCACAGAGAGTCAACCTAACAACTGCTACCTTTA